>APFE031175440.1:13471-157074 GCA_000404065.3 Pinus taeda
CATCGACACTCGTTCTTTCCACTATACCATAGCATTCTTTTATTCTTTTTCGAGCTTAACAGAAAAAGACAAAAAAATTAAATATTCCAAAAAGAGCGGGAACGGGACAGTATTTCCATCTATTATTGGCAGCTAGAGTCAGTCGTGTCACCCTTGAACAAAGCACTCAAAATAAAGTCTCCTCCGCTTGGGTGGGATTTAGTTTGACTTAGGTAAGCTTAACCTTGTTTTTGAGTCAGTTCTCCCCCGATTGGTTATCTCTTCCAATCATATGGAGGGTTCGTTTGTGCCTCCTGCATGACGAAATTATACAGATTCATCATATGCTGCCATAGTCACATTGAGTCGTGCTTTTGTTCAAGGGAAGTTAGCCTGAGTCGGCCTCTCTGCGGTGTCTCTTGACTCATTTTTCAGTCGGCCATCCCGGTTGTCAGTGTCATGTCTTACATCACATCAGTTATATTGGTCCTTTACTTGTGCTAGTTTGAGAAGGTCCCCATTGACTTCTTGCCGGTGGGTCTTGTCCTTATCGACGACGACATCTTGCTCTGAGGGCAGGCCTAGAGTTGCACCCTGGCCCTATTTTCATTATTGATAGGTTACCTTGTGCTCAGCATCGATCAGTATCATGGGTCTTTGACTGAGTGGTTTCCCTTGTGTTCGACGTCAGCTTACATTATCACACATTGGGATTCGTGCGGTACCTTGGTTTCCATTTGACCCTATTGGTGGATACCCCGCCTCTGTGTCAGCTTACATTATTGGTTGGTTCAGAGGGTTTCTGCCGTGCGCTAGCTACATCTTGTGTACGCCGGAAAACGTACCTCGGTTCGGTTACTACATCCTTCTTCGTCCGATTCCTTCCACATTATTGGCCTACGGGTTACACTCGCGCTAGATTGATGAAGGATGCCTTAATGCCTTCCTTCTAGCGGATCTTTCCCTATCGACTCCGACTCATTGCTCTGGGGCAAAGATCTAGAGTCCATTTGGCAGTACCTTGGGGTTTGCAGTCATTAGTGGCAGATCCTTCGCTATCGACAGTGGGAAATCATCATTGTCTCCTGATCGATAGATTCTTACAGGTGTTTGACTACAGCTCATTTATTCACACTTGTCAGTTTGTACTGGGTACCTTGACGCTCATTATCATTATCGGTGAGTAGTCTCGCGTTTGTTAACGGTATACATTAATGACCGGTAATCAAACGATTTCTCACATGGTCGACTTCAGATCATTTATTCCCATGGTGTAGAAATGTACCACGGCGGTCGGTGAAGACCTCAGGTTGTATCAGCATTCATTGGTTCACTTGACAGTTGCTCCTGTTACTGCTAGTTGATGCCTTTTCCACCTCATATGTTGCAGTCAGTTATGGTGACATTCTATATGCTGACACCTGAGTTTGCAGTGCAGTACCATCCTTATCCATCATGTTCAGTCGGTACCTTTTTGGGATCAGTCTTTGATATCAGTATCCGTGTTGTATCTTTCCAGTATCATTTGACGTTTATATGTGATATCAGACATTGTAACTTGTTCGTCGGACTATTGATCAGATGATCCCATTATGTATTTCCCAGTCATTTATACTGTTATACTTAGTGGATCCGCTTGTACTGATATGCGTACATGCTTTTACTTTTTGCTTTCTCTGAGCATGGGTATGCCCGCCTCACGTGTTTCTTCTGATCTTCTTTGTGGCTTGGAGGGCTGACTTCCCGGTGAGTACTTCCTCAGCTTCTGGCAGTGTTTCCTTTCCATTTACTTGCTTAATACATTTCGGCCAATTCATGTACCCCTTCGACCCATATATTAGGGGGCATCTGTTAGCTCAAATCTCACCATATGGTTTTGATGCTTCAGCCATGGCCTAGGGGCAACCCCTCCTTCCAGACCTGGTTCTATATTCTAAAAACAGTTATTCCCTGTACGCGACATTTGCCCTGAGTTTAAATGCGGGTATACGTGGGCTTCTACATTTAGGCTTACCCGCGTATTATGTATTTAAAACACTTTAAAAAATATAAATTCCGTATTTTTCGGGCGGAGATCGCGGGTTTCACCTGCTGATCACCTGTTTAGTTTGCCCGTGGCCTCAAACTGTCCCCAACCAATTCCCTAACTAAAAAACTACCTTGGAGTTGGGTATAAAAAGGACATCATGGGAGGCCTAAGGAGGAGAAATTTTTGAGCAAAGTTATTATGCTGATTTTCTATCCCCCTGATCAGGTCTGAAGACCTTTTGTGCCTCCTGCACTTCCCCCATCTTGTATAGGAAACCCTTGTTTCCTTTGTGTTTGGATGTCATTTTTTCCCATCACATCTTGGAGAGAGTAATGGAGGGTGACCTACTAGTGGCTTGAGGCGGGACGGATCCAGAAGGAGGCTGAGCTTGGAGCCTGCAGAAGCAGATTCAGGTGATATTGCTCTTGTTTCATATTATTTTACTTATCTAATAAAGAAACACGTCTTGTTCCCGAAACGCTCTTTTCTTTGTGTTAATGATATTTATATGTGAAGTTCATACTTAAATAGATGCTTATAAGTTTGTAACTAACTCATCTTTTCATATAACATAAAGATCATTTTTTATGTAAAATCTTGTCCATATACTGTTGTAGTTTGTGGAATTGTGGTTTTTACAGGACCAAGGAGCGGAAGGGACGTGAAGAAGGGTTTGCACCCTTGAGTAACTACTCAAACGTAGGACATCAGGTATGCTCCTCTCACCCTAAAGGTAGTCATTTATAGCGTAAACGGTTGTGTGTGTGTGTGTTTCTTAACTTAGATAATTTTCCGTCTGCTAAGGTTTCACCCAAGAACCTTAGGGGAGAACTTCCCGCAACACCAGGAGATCTGGAATTCTACTCCCTAGCAATTGCTGCTACTTCTCTAGGAGACCTCAATCTCCCTCTAATAGCCTTCCTCTTGACATTGGTTGCCTTGACTTGATTCCTAGGGCTACTAATGTGCCCTAAGAGACTTTCAGTTTCCTTCCCTTCTCTTCTGCTTCCAAAATCGAACCCCAAAAGATCCAGTGTGAAAACCCTAACTTTGACCTTCCAGAAGAATAGATAACTACCCAAAAAACATTGACTTCTTTGACTTCCTCTTCTTCACACTTCCTTCATTGACTTCTTCTTCTACTACTTCTTGGCATAAGAGATGAGTGAGTGAATGATCCAAATGGAGAATTATTTTCTCTTATATATATGCTTCTTCAAGGGTGGACGCAGTTGCTCATGTAGGCTGACTTCATCTTGGAGGTATTTTGACACTTTAAAGACAAAATAAATTTTTCTTTACAATTTACAACGTGCCCATAGGGTCTTCAATATATGAAAATGACTCTTATACCTAGGACAACCCCTAGAAACACTCAATGGATGCTTGACATATTAAATAAAAGAACTTGAGCACTAAATCCATGCTCCAATAATAATAATAATTTCTTTTCTTATGAAGACCGAACCTGGTTAGAAAATTCTCAACACTCCCTCTTAAATAGGAAGGTATTCATAAGAGGTAGATGGACATTCTCTGTCTAAAGATATCTCATAAGAAGGGTTGGATTGGTAACCCATTTGTCTGGCATCATATTAACTAGCACTATCACATAATAAGGCCTTCAGTACCAACTCTATCTCTCTACAATATCAGAGCACAATTTTGGTGAGACCAATGATGTATAGACACCATCATCATTGTCTCCCAAGGTACATACTCCACCAGAGTGTTCATAGAGCATGAACTCCCATTAGATTATTATTATCCTGGGTATCTAATCATCAAAGAATATTAGTCCACGACTAATCTTGCCTTGAATGCCATACCACATTCCCAAGTGAAGTCAATAATGTAGTGTCTATCTCTCCCTCTAAATTAGGGAGGAAAAATCCACCAAACCAAGTTTGTCCCTTAACTATACAAGTTTCGTGTTCAGAAGTGATTTTTTCAATATGTTAGCTACCTCTTCATTAGTGGAGATATACCATAGCTACAACACGCCATTTTGTACTAGCTCTAGAATATAGTGATAATTGTTGTTTACGTACTTTCTCTTTCCATGAAACACTCGATCCTATTAGGATTCCAAGAAACTCTCCTAGGTTGTAGCTCGGAGATGCTTGGTAACATATAAATTCAACTATTGTTGCAGGTTTAATGGAAGGAATGATGGTCTGTTCAATCCAGATAACCACTTCTACTTTGTTTCGCTCCAGACATGCATGAACACCCCCAGACTACAAGGCTTTAGACCACCAAATGCTCACAGTCTAGATATTGGGTGAATATGGAGAATACTAACCAAACCAGCAGATGCACAGGACCATGTGATGGCCAACTGCAACTACTAAAGAAGCTTGTAAATCTATTCTACTAATGCAAAGACAGGATGACAGCTCTCTTACATCAGACAAAAAAACCTAAATAACCTATTCAGTGATACATTCAAATATCTAACATAGATAAGATGATATTTATCTAGCGCTAAACCTCAAAAGATCGAGAACACAACATATCAAGGAAAAGCTTAGAATAGAGGAAAATGAAAGTGAGCAGTTAACAACAAAAGAAGCTTGTATTAGCTGAAAATGAAGACAAGACGCTGCAAGTGACAAAATATCTACAGTCTCCAGAAGTTGAACCTTACATCAAAATGCCAATCACCAACCCTAATTACATCTTGTTTCTGGGTATTCATAGATTTACATTACAAGGGCACTTGGCCATTTAGGTATGGAGGGGTCATAATTGACCACCAACTACATTTACCTGTCTGATGGAATCTCTAATTGTGTTTACTTGCTTCAGTGGATGAATATGATCTATTCAGGTTTTGTGCTGTCCTCTTAGGCAGTTCGAGTGTTTGCACCAACGGAGCTCCATAACTGATGAATTTAGCTACAAGGTCATGCTTGTCCTTTTCTCCCTTTGGCCATGTTTTCTATTAAATATGGTAGTTGAGGACTTACTATGACTAGTACTGGCAAGCTAGTCACCTTCCTCCTTTGGGGTAAACGGAGTGGTCAGAGGACATGGACTACCTGGGCGAGTGGACAATATGGATGAGCAGAAATGATGGCCGTCAGATCAAGGAAATGGATGGTGGAGATGGCTCGCTGGGGGATATCAGCTGAGGTGGGAGTGGGTTGAATTTGGGCCATTAGATCTTAGGCAGCCGGATCAAATGGTGATCGAGAGGTGAAGTTACGCGGTCGTTATCGGGTAGGAGTGGTTTAGTTGGGTGGTGATGGTATTGATCACACCACTTTCGGGCCCTGAGCGGGAAAAGGATGGGGTCGCACGATTCCACTTAGCGATCGACACGTAGCGGCGGATGAGAGAGAAAAATCGCTCTCATCATGCACTGACGTTCGATCCAATTGTGGGCGCGATAAGAGTGAAGACCATTATATCTTGATGGAAATGATTGGATGGTGGAGAATTGATCATATGGGTTACTTTATCGGACTCGATGGGAGCCTTTAGATTCGGCGGGGAAGATCAATGGCGGAGATAAAAGGAAATGAGTTATAAAGGCGCAAAGTCATATGGTTGAGGTTTTAAGGTGGGTTTAGGCTTTGTGCTTGGGGCTTAAAGGAAAAGGGGCTATTTTGCTAGGTTTAGAAGGGAAATAGGGTAATAGAGGTGGGGGATAATAAGTGGGGTGGAGGAAAAAGGAGAAAATGACTGTTGTGAGCTCCTTTTAAGATACCATCACACAAACTAGATTTTCCTCTGACCTTGGAAAATCAGCATTTCATAGCAGAGCTAACACTGGCTTCTTCTGGGGATGAGATCCTCTCTGTGAGGTCTCAAGAACCATAGACCACTACCTTCTACATAAAAACAAGAACATTTCCTAGTATTCGATTGGGCATGGAGTCTAATTACGTCTACACTAAAACCTGATAAAAACGACATATTTACAATATTAAGGCCTGAAGACCTTAAACAACATAAACTTTCAAAAACTGCCCATTAACTAGGCCATCAAAAATTGTTTCTCCTTCCATACTTTGTAGCATGAAAACATTGTTCCCCTGGATATGAGAAATGATAAAAGTTTTAGTCCACAGCGCATCGAACTTCCCATGATTACCTTTCTTTTCCTTCAGCGCATCCCATTTGAGCACCAAGTCTCCAACTTGAAAAATATATATCTTTTCCTTCCTGTGAAAGGCTTCCTTGATCCTCTTTTGATGTGTTGCAGACCTTTCAACCAGCTGCTCTCTGATTTGATGAACTTAAGCCAGGTCACTAATCCTCTTAGCCATGTCATCTTCCTCATTGTCCTCTTCCTGCGAGAACTTTTCCCCAGGGAGGGTTAGCTGGATTGGGAATACAGCCTCAGTGCCATATACTAGCTTGAATGGATAATTCCCTATGGATTTCTTGGTGGTTACCTTGTTAGCCCACAACGCATACTTTAGCTTGGAATCCCAGTTCTTCTTGTTGTCTTCCAACAACTTTTTGATCATCCTTATCAGGCTTTTGTTGGAGGATTCTACTAGACCATTACCTTGAGGGTAATATGAGGTGGAATGAACTAGCTTGATGCCGATTGAGTCACACATGTCCACCAACTCTTTTGCCTTGAAGGCTGTTGCATTGTCCATAACCAATTTGTATGGACAGCCAAACCCAGTGAAAATATTTTATGTCAAGAACTTCATGACCACATGGTGATCAACTTTCCTAGTAGGGATGGCCTCAATCCATTTAGTGAAGTAGTCAGTGGCTGCTAAGATCCATCTATGTTGGCCACTTGAATGCGGATTAATTTTTCCTATGAAATCCAAACCCCACTACTGAAAAGGGCCACTAACATGTATTGGCTTCAAGGGAAAAGATTTCAAATATTGTTTTCCTTCAAACCTCTGGCAACTGTCACAAGATTTTACAAATAAAAAGGCATCAGAAAACAAAGTGGGCCAATAATACCTAGCTCTAAGGATCTTGTGGGTTGTGGTTTTCCAATAGTGATGTCCTCCACAAATGCTGGAATGGAACTGATGCATGACCTCCATGGATTGTTCTTTGTCCAGACATCTTAAAAGGATTCCAGAGGGGTCCCCCCAATATAACAAGTTTTTATGGATGAAGAATTTGGCTGCCCTAAGCTTTATAGTCCTAGATTGGCTTGAACTAAAGTCTGGAGGAACTTCTAGCTTCAACAAAAATTGAGCTATTATAGAATACCATTCACAGGAAGCTAGATTTTCAGGCAAAGACTGGTTCTCCCCAGGTTCAACCATTTCTTCCCTTGTCTGTCCGTCATCTGAGCTTGTGATTATCAAATTCATGTCCAACATCCTGCAATTTTCTTCAGCCATTAGCTTGGCAAGGCCTTGACCTTGGACAAGCTTGGTGGGCTTTAATTTTATGTTGAACTCAATAAGCTTTCTAATCCATTTAGCCCTTCTTCCATCAACATATAGCTACATTAGGACATCCTATACTGAAGCAGAGGGCGCATATGCGATTACCTTAGAGTGCAGAATGTATATCCTGAAGGCTTTCAAGGATTTGATCAGAGAATATGCTTGTTTTTCGATGATATCATACCTCAGTTCAACATCCGTTAATGTCTTGCTGAAGAATGCCATTGGATTCTTTGAAGCCTCATCATATTTCTGTAATAGGACTATTGCAAGGGTGTCACTAGAAGCAAAAGGAGAAGATATGGAACTCATTGCTATAGTCCGGGCTAATTAAAGTGGGGGCTTCCATAATAGCTCTTTTGATTGCCTCAAAAGATCTTCTTGCTGCATCAGTCCATTTTATCTTAGATTGCTTTTTCAGCATGGAAGTGATGTGATTTATTAATTCTGCAAAATTAGGAATAAACCTCCTTACAAAGTTTATTTTGCCCAGAAAAGACTAGATGTCCTTTTTTGATATTGGGAAAGAAAATGTCTATATTTCTTTCACTCTCTCTGGGTCAATTTTGACACCTGCAACGGAAAAAATGTGCCCTAATAGCTTGCCCTCTTCTAAGAAAATTGTGACGTCTTGGGATTGATTGATATCCCAAACCTTCTGCACTTCAGAAACACTTTCTTTAAATGTTGTAAATGATCTTGATGGTTTCTGGAGTATACTATTATATCATCTAGGTAGACAAGCACAAACTTATCCTTCTCTCCTGCAAATGCTATATCCATAGCCCTCTGAAAGGTGGCTCCAACATTCATCATCCCAAAAGGCATATTGGAATACATAAAAGTTCCTCAAGGAGTGGTGAATGTAGTATTTTCTTGGTCATCTCGATGTATAGCGACTTAGTTATACCCTAAAAATCCATCCAGGAAAGACATGAATTTGGCTCCTAAGACTTTTTGCAACAAATGCTCCATCTTGGGCAATGGATAATGGTCCTTCTTAGAACATTTGTTGAAGTTTTTGAAATCAACACACAACCTAATTTCTCCACTTTTCTTTCTCACCACTACCAAGTTGGCTACCCACTTTAAATATCTCGAGGGAACTATGATTTTGGCAGCCAACAACTTTTTGATTTCTTTTTCAATCAGGGGAAGGAGCAAAGGATTTATGGGTCTCAGTTTCTGCTTGAAAGGAATGGTGTCTTTCTCTAATGGGATCTTATGTTGGATGATCTTTTTGTCATAAGTTTTGAGGTCACTGTATTCCCAGGAAAAGACATCAGAAAATTGCTTCATCAAGGTGTAGTACTTAGAACTTTGGGCAGCGGACAAATGGGTGGATAGATTTATATACTTTGGATGTTCTGGACTCCCTCTGTTATGCCTATGGACTGCAGATTGATCTTCTTTTTGGGCAGCCTTATAAGGCACATCATTTTGGTCAAACAACTTCTCTAGGAGCACTAATCCTCTAGGTATATAATTGCTAGGAAACTGAACAATGCTATCTTGGCCAATTTTGTTATGTAGCTGGGGATGGGGACACTCTTCCAGGGTTTCATTCTCTTGGTCAATTCGTGTTTCACAGAATTCATCAATGACTTGGAGAAACCTATTTACTTCATCATCATCCTCAAAAAATTTCCAGTGTTGGACATTATTAGGCAAGGATGGTCTATATTTTATTTTGACTTCATAAACCAACTTAGGGGGCATGGGAGGGATGAACATGCTAGCAGACATAGCAAGGGAATCAACAAGCTAATTTTTGACTGTAGGGATATATGAGATACAAAAACTATTAAAAGTTTCTTTGAGTCTCCATACCTCATCTCTATATTCTTTCAGCCTTGGGTGCCTTTCTTGGAATGTTTTGTCCAGTTACTGAGTGAAGAGATCAGCATCTCCAAATACCTTTATGTCTCTAATTCCTCTGTCTTTGGCTGCATTTAAGCCCAATATCAGAGCCTCATACTCCGCTATATTGTTGGTGACATGAAAAGTTAGTTTGAAAGACAGATGTGTGCTTTCTTCCTTTGGATATACCAGCACCACTCTTTCTCCCACAGTTTCCCTTGACAGGCTCCATCAAAGAACATATCCCAAGCTTGTGTCCCTTCTTCCTCCATGGCTTGGCCTACTATTTTCTTAATATGCATTGAAGCCTTCTGGGATTCTTTGATTTGGAGAATACATGCCCAAATGTCAGTGTCCATAGCATAAGTAGGATGATTAGTGGGGTTCTTCTCATCACTGATGATGTAGGCCAACTGGGCTTCCCTGTACAACCTTCTACTTTCTCCTCCAAACACTAGGATAGTGGCATAAGATAAGTCATGTTGTAATGTCCCACCCAATCCCTTAATCCACCCTGTGGACAACAACATGCCAAACTTAGGGGGAACATCTGCTACCACAATTTCCATCATCATGCTCTTCATGGGTAGCAGAGTTAGGGTGGTAGCCAGGTCTCTGATTAACCCCAGACATTTCACCTTCCTTGAATCAAAGGAGAACAGGCGATGGTAAGGTCAGGTAATATCAAGGCATAATTATTCCATGACAGCTTTGGGCATCAGATTATGGCTGGCTCCTGTGTCCATCAGACAATTGTGGAGGGTTTTGTCATAAATGGTCAAGGAGACATAAAATGATGGAGAATTATCATCAACAGGTTTGGTCATTGGGCTAAGCGCAACTGCAGGTTTATCATCTTGTAAGTTCACAAAGTCAGTGGAGGCTTATGTGGCTTTTAGCTCAAGGGTGTCAAGGATAGCCTTTCTAAACACCTCACTCTTTACAAGTTCTACTAGAGGCACAAATATTTTCAACTTCTGTACTTCTGATTCAAAACTGAAAGGGGAAGGGGACTTGTCAGGACCTCTTACCCCTTGAGCTATTGCTTTGAGGATGATGGGATTAGCTACTGGTCTCTTTTGTTTGCTGATCTGTTGTTCTATGGGGACAATAGCTTTTTGGGCAGGATTCTCTTTGACATTACTTTTTCTTGACCTCAAATTATATCTTTACTGGTCTTCAGTCTGTAGAACAACTCCTCTATCCCACTCTTGATTGGTCTGGTCCTGGAGCAATGATTCTTCGTAGGTAGCTAATGTAAAAAAGGCAGCACTGCCCTTGTCTTCCATGCAGTGAATCTCATCCTCTTCATCAAATTTTTCCTCGTCCATGACTACGTACTGGAAAGGAGTCTTAATCCTTTGTTCTTCATTGGCCTCTTTTCCCCTATGAATGGTTTACAATTGTTCATTTTCTCTTCTTAATGGATTTGGAATTTTAAGGGCAAATGTGTAAGGAATCCTTGCCTTCCCAGAATTCTGTTCAACCTTCAATTTGGATATTTCAGTAGCCAATGACTCTATCATTTTAGTCATTTTATTCAATTTGGGTTCTAAAGGTGAAGTGGAAGAAGAAGAAGCCTCACCTCTCTGCCTGATTCTCTTAGCATGACCTTTGAGTTTTTCTGCAGCCATGATATTAGATTCCACCTCTAAGGCTGCATCTTGCATTTCAGCTAGAGTGGCACATATTCTTTCTCTTAATATCACGGACAAATCAGAATCAAAATCATTAGCATAGGTGAGTTTAGCAGAGGTGCGGGTAAGCATCACTTCAACTGGTACCTTGCGATACATACAATTGAATCTTTTATTGAAATCAAACAATGACTCCAGATTTTCCCTCTTGAAGTTGCCAAACTTAGTATGGTAATATAGAAGGTCTTTCTTATCTCCCTAATTCTTTAAAAATACATCGTCTAATTCTTCAATGTTTTCTATAGGCCTAGGAGTCAGTTCTCTGAACCACTTTCTTGCCTTTCCATCAAGCCTTTGGACAAAAACTCTCATCCATACATCATCTTCACTGATATCTAGGCTATCAGCATAACTATAAAAAGACTCAAGTTGCTCTTCAGCTATTACTCCCTATGTACCAGTGAACTTAGGCATGTATTTCTGATACTCTCCTGTAGGCATGGCATTCAAAGGAATAGGTAGAACCAGGGGTCCATACCTAGCAGCTATGATTCTTTCCATTTTGGTAGGTGCTTGTTGGCCCAACATGACTGGGGTAGATGGGAGGGTACCAGTCGTTTGGGTGACAGAAGGCTGAGAAATGAATGACAGGGAAGAAGGCAACTGATGGACTATAGGGGAGGCTTTTTTTGGACTAGGATCCAAAGGGGAACTTATTAAACAAGGAGATTTAGGAATCTCTAGAAATATTTATTCACTAAAGGTGCTAGGCTCTATATTTCAAAAATGTAAATGCTCAGTTACAAGCCTTTTTTACAGAGATGCATAAGATTGTTTAGGCTTACATGATCATGCTGCTCCTTTCTGTGATGTTTTTCTCTGCTTGACAATCTTCTCAGGGTCAAGCACTGGGTCAGCTAGTGATTTCTGAGGATTTCTCCGAGAATGCCTCACAAATTGAGCCAGAACTATAATGTGGAGTCGCCAAAGGTTGGTCCTCTAGTACAGTTGCTAGATAGATGATTACAACCAAATATGTGTCCAGACTTTGTCTATCATCAAAGCTGGATCTGTGTCATTCTCCCAGGGAAACTGAGCTTCAATCTCCTCTCCCTGGCAGTGGCGCCAATTATGTTAGGATTCAAAGAAAAGCTCCTTGGTTGTAGCTCATAGATGCTTGGTAACATATAAATTCAACTATTGTTGCAAGTTTAATGGAAGGAATGATGGTCTGTTTAAGCTAGATAACCACTTCTACTTTGTTTCACTCTAGACATGCATGAACACCCCCAGACTACAAGGTTTTAGACCACCAAATGCTCATAGTTTAGATATTGGGTGAATATGGAGAATACTAACCACACCAGCAAATGCACAAGACCATGTGATGGCCGGCTGCAACTAGTAAAGAAGCTTGTAAATCTATTCTACTAATGCACAGACAAGATGACAAATCTCTTGCATCAAATAGAAAGAAACCTGAGTAACCTATTCAGTGATACATTCAACAATCTAACACACTGTTGTGGCCAGCAACAACCCCCCCTTGTTCATTTAAGTGTTGTCCAAAATACTAAATGAATGGGGACCCTTAGTTAAATTTTTAAGAAAAAAACAAGTTCTTCCTTTATTCAAAATAAGGTTACCAGCATAAGCTTAGAAAGGTCTTTTGAATATTTTTTAACCTAAGTCTATGATAAGGGAAATATCTTTAAAACCGCGTTGCAAAAAAGATAGGAAATGCCTCCATTTCTCTATAATATCATTATGCGCAAGACCCTCGTGTTAAGCATAACATCGCATCGCAATAGAGTAATACTCATAAGGAAAGAAATTCAAAACTTACTGATCTGTGATAACACTGATCGCAAGATCGCATATCGCAGAAATGAACTGGCAAGATTTGGCAAACATTAAACTTCTGCGACCTGCGATGTTGCGATCGCTACGATGGTGCAATCTGCGATCTTGCGATTTGCGATGGCGCGATCTGCGATGCTATGTAAGCAAATCATAAATCACTTAATCACGAATCCTTCGGGCACGCCATTCAAAGAAAAGCCACTTACCATAATCTGACTCAAGATCATGCACTTTTAATGATAGTAAATGAATTAGTTGTCAGTTATTAAATGAAATGAAGACGCGTGCTTTTGTAAAAAATTACTTCACGTAATGTGGCATATTTGATATATCTGTTGCATTTAAAACTCTCCCATCACCTTTCTTAATTAGTCATTTCCACTTCACTCGTAATCTGCAAGAACGAAGAGTAAGACGATTCAAAGCCAAACGCAGGAGCAAATGGGAAAGAAAAATAAAGCTCAAGGCTCTGAGGCGAAGGAAAAGACGAAGGAGATGGCCCCTTTGTATACAGACACTGCCTGCAATAGAAATGCAGGAATATCGACATGGGAAAGCATGTACAGGCTGCTGGAAGAAGAAAATCCTAGAGTAATGAAGGTTGATACTGTCGCGGGCTCACAACGCTCTTCCGAGGTGTCCTTAGAGGAGCTAGCATGTTCATTTCTTCACCGGATAGCAGCAAGGCCCAAAATTTTACCATATATAGATATGATCAAATGGATACTTGACAATGCAGAGATGAACAACAGACAATTCAAGGTTCAAGGACATGGGCTCATAATATCATTCGCCGCGCAAGATTTAAATCTTATGTATCATCTTCCTGAATCGCAGGCAACTTACAATGCACAATTTGTCAAGAAATTTGTGGCAGAAAACCCAAACCTAGCAGAGACCACCAAAGATTGGTCCAGAAAAGAGGAGCCACTCAAAAAGGACAAAAACGGTATGTACAGCACTGGTTCCCTCACCTCTCTGTATTGTTTTCCTGCGACAATGCTTTGTAGACTATTTGGGATGCCGGATATCAATAAATTTTCGTCTGAATGGCTACCACTAATGGATGCTGCTATGAATGCCGATATTATGGATTGGGCCAAGATATTTTCTGATAATATATACACGGCTGTTATGAATTACCGGTCTAAAAGATCCTTGTCTCAAAGGATCTATCCTCCTTTTTATCTGTCTGCGTATATTATGGATTCTATTTGTTATGTCTCTAAATTCCCCACTATGGGTTGGAAATGGACTACCTAGGACCCATTACCTATTCATGTTTATCATAAAATGTTATGGAATTCCTAGTTCGTCCCACACTTCTATCAGATTTGTCACGGGCTTATCTTACCCCTATATAGAATGATGTATGATGATGACCCCCCGAGGTGCTCACCCGAGGCGCAGATAGACATCATCCCCATCGCAAGATGGTTCAAGGAAGAATGGTTTACTTATATTAGAGTGTTTCAAAGCACTGTACCTCCACATGTCCTACCTCTATATATCCCCGATAAACTTTTGGCTTGGGAAATTGCCTATCAAACCTCCTCAGAAGGTGGCATGACCAAAGACCTAAAAGATAAGAAGAAGGCCATATGGCCTCAGTTTCCTGTAGCTTGTGGGGCCTTCTCATTGTTCGATGTAGGACACGCTTTCACCGAAGTGGAGAATGTGACGTGTCTAGAATTATTTAAATTCCCAGCTCGGCCATTTGACCCAAATAATGTTGCCCAAGATTTCACAACGAACGTCAAAATAAAAGTATTCGTTGGAAAGAAAGATTTGTTTCAGAGTAGAAGCTCACTCCAGGAAATTTTGCGGGAAGCTCGGTCGAAGTTGTCTCCAAATGACCTCCAAAGATTCATGTTATACAGGGAAAGAAGGCTGGCCAGTGTTCCTCTAGAAAAACTGCGAGTGCCTGCCAGAGAACCAACTCCAAGCGTCAGCGTTAGTGGAAACTCTAGCACTTCAAAATCTAAATCTAACACTACGCAAGGAGTGCCTGAACATTCTAAAATGTCTGGAAGCGACCAAGAAAAAAGAAAAGAAACAACTAAAGATACAGCTCAGTCAAGTGCAATGTCGCAACAAGTTATCGCCTCACTGCCAAGAGACAGCCCCCCTCCCGTCATTAAAGCGCCACTCGTCACAACAAAACTGGACAAAGAATGGGAAACCTTCAACGAGATGATCGATCTCTAAGGGCAAGCCCCAAGAACACCTGTGACCAATACACAGATAGTGCAAGAAGTGGTTTCGACCATAGTCAGCAGTGTCACAGAAACAGAGCACATTTCTATCACTCCACCTTCTGAGCTTCTACTTAATGTAGAAGAAATTCCCCCACTGGATGTATTCTATAGTCCCCAACATAAAGCAGTTGTAAGGAGACAAAGAAAGAAAAGAAAACTAGAAAATACACTGTCACAAGATGCTGAACATTTGGACGTCTTATGGAAAGACCCCAACAATAACCCGACAGAAAATCTCACTAAGTTGTCTCAGATCCCAGCAGCATATGCTTCTACAACTATTGACAAGGCATCGGAAGTTCAACAACTGTTGAAAGAACAAGAAAATCAAATAAAGCTACTACAACGACAGTTACAACAAGTCAATGCTAGTATTGAAGCGTCCAAACAGCTCGAGAAGTTGCAGGAAGACTTTCAGCAGATGCAGATAGGCTATCAAAGAAGTCTAGACAAGAAAGGAAAGCAGTTGCAAATTTTACAAGAAATGCATAAAGACGAGCCTAAGCTTGCCAAATTTGTTTCAGAATCTATTGACTTAAATGAGCAACTTCTGCAGCAACAGGAAGAGTTGGGACATAAGATATCACAGTGGAGTCACTATTGCGAGCTGAGCGATAAAATCACCAATCAAGTGGCGGACTTGCGAAGTGACTATGATCAGAGTGAAAGATGAGTGATGGAATACTTAGCTTGGCAGGATGAAGAGGAAGGGAAAAGAGCAAGTGCACCTAGAATAAACGAGAGTCATAAAGAATTGCTCTTTAATAAATGGGACGATCAAATCAGGCAGGCGGAACAAGCAGCGGAGACAGCGGCCACGCAAGCAAAAATTCTTATTGACTGTGTAAATGAGAATTTACACAGGGCCAACTTAATCGAAGAGACCACCCCGGTGTACCTACCAAATAAACTACGACTGGAAGTAGAATGGAAGCAGAAGGTGCAGGAAAAGGGAAAAGCGATCCAGGCATTGAACAGGTTAAATTGGGAGTGTTACTGGGCATACTTGGTCAAGCCACATAGTCAATGGATGACTGTGAAATGCGTCATAGACGCAGCTGAAAAAGTAATGCTAGCACTCATAGATTCTGTTTTCATGGTCCAGCTCAATGCAGAAGTCAGCCAGCCGACTCTTCTCAAGCCCATGATGAACACTTGCAGTTTTAACGACCAAGTTCAGAAGTAGCCTTGTTTTAGAGATTTTTTTTTTCTTTTTATTAGATTATAAAAAGGACAGTCATTTGAAAACCGCATCCTAAATTTTGTAAAGACACTATTATTAGAAATAGGAAGTAGTATTTTAACCCTTCTCATGCATTTAGAGAGGGGTCCAGAAATTTGTCAAAAACTTGTCCTCGGAACATGCACTTCTGCACCCTCAGAGGAGGTTTTGATGAATGGATGGATCGAGATTTATTAATGTTTGCATTTGATGTCTGTTACTGATGTTACACTTTTGTACTCTTAGTAGATGTTAGAACAAGTAGAGATAAATCGTTTTTTCTTGAAGTTTATGAGTAGGATTAGTCATAAATGGTACTTTTATCTCTTGGCCATTTCTGCTTATATTCTTAAAGTGTATACAGTTTTTTAGTTGTTTATATGTTATTGCATGAATGTATGAGTTACCATTTGGCACTTCTGTACGGTGGAGTCATTTATTTATGTCTGATATATGAATAACTTACTATGCGATATGTTGTTCACAACTGTTTTTCCTAACTTCTTATGCAAAGTGGTTTATCATAATTGATTTCTATTCTTATGATAGCTGAATGATATTTATTACCAGTTATTGTTTGAAATCTCTTTAGATCGCATAATAGAAGATATACACCCCGGGTTAGCGTAGCTTAGATGTGTTGTTTCTCATTAGATTACAATAGCATAGAGTTAGTTTAAGAATCTGAATTAAATTAGCTTTAAGTACTCTTAGATCAGCTTCATCCAACTCTACACACACACACACATCCTTAGATTGGGAAACTGGTCCCATTATCCCCAGTCGGACCCGCTATACCAAACAGATAAGGAGCTACCAACCAAGGTCCAAACCGGTTGGGTATCCCCCTTGTTGTTGACCCAATTTTTGTAGCTTCAACACACATATAAGATGACAGTTATCTAGTGTTAAACCTCAAAAGATCGAGAACACAGCATATCAAGCACAAGCTTAGAATAGAGGAAAATGAAAGTGAGAAGTTAAGAACAAAAGAAGCTTGTATTAGATGAAAATGAAGACGAGACGCTACAAGTGACAAAATATCTACAATCTCCAAAAGTTGAACCTTACATCAAAATGCCAGCCACCAACCTTGATTAGATCTTGTTTCTGGGTATTTATAGATTTACATTACAAGGGCACTTGGCCATTTAGGTATGTAGGAGTCATAATTGACCACCAACTGCATTTAACTGTCTAATGGAGTCTCTAACTATGTTTTCTTGCTTCAATGGATGAATCTGATCTATTTAGGTGTTGTGGTGTCCTCTTAAGTAGTTGGAGTGCTCGCACTAGTGGAGCTCCATAACTGATGAATTCAGTTATAGGGTCGTGCTTGTCCTTCTTTCCCTTCGGCCATGTTTTCTGTTAAATATGGTAGTTGAGTATTTATTGTGACTGTATTGGCAAGTTGGTCACCTTCCTTCTTCGGGCAAATGGAGTGTTCAAAGGACGTGGACCACCTGGGTGAGTGGATGATATGGATGAGTGGAAATGATGGTCATCATATCGAGGAAATGGACGGTGGAGATGGCACGATGGGGGATATCTGCTGAGGTGGGAGTGGGTTGAATTTGGGCTGTTAGATCTTAGGCAACCAAATCGAACAGTGATTGGGAGGCGAAGTCACGCAGTCATTATTAGGTGGGAGCAGTTTAGTTGGGTGGTAATGGTATTGATCACACCACTTTTGGGCCCTGAGTGGTAAAAGGACGGGGTCGCGAAATTCCACTCAGTGATCGACATGTAGTAGCGGATGAGAGAGAAAAAATGCTCTCATCGCGTGCTAACGTTCGATCTAGTTGCGGGCGTGATAAGAGTGAAGGCTGTCAGATCTTTATGGAAATGATTGGATAGTGGAGAATTGGTCGTGCGGGTTAATTTATCAGATGCACGGGGATCCCTTAGATTCGACGCGGAAGATCAACGGCAGAGATAAAAGGCAACAAGTTATAAAGGCACAAAGTCATATGGTTGAGGTTTTATGGCGGGTTTAGGCTTTGTGCTCGGGGCTTATAGGTAAAGGGGCTATTTTTCTGGGTTTAGCAGGGTAATAGGGTAATAGAGGTGGCAAATAATAAGCGGGGTGGAGGAAAAAGGACAAAATGACCGTCGTGAGCTCCTTTGAAGATACCATCACACAAACCAGATTTTCCTCTGACCTTGGAAAATCAACATTTCATATCAGAGCTAACAAATCCCCAAACAAATTGATAAAAATGGTGTTATTACAAAGTATCATTATAGGGTTCATTGGTCCTTCAAACAAGTTTGATAGCGACTTCTTTAACCATACTTATTCTCTACTTACATCACATGTTGCAACATATTTAGCCTCAACACTACTCAAAGCAATGATGTCTTGCTTTTTGCTCCTCCATGAAACCATAGATGATCCTAGACTGAAACATCCTCTTGTAGTGCTTATTCCATCTTTTTCGCTTCCTCTCTAGTTAGAATCTGTATATCCAATCATTGGACATCATTCCTTCTATAATATTTTAGACAGTAGTTGATGGTTCCTCATAGATATCTTGTAATATGTTTTGCTACTATCTAATGATCACGCTTTGACTCCACTTGGAATTGAATGAGTACATTTACTGCAAAACATATGTCTGGTCGAGTATTCACTAAGTACATCAATGAGCCAACATGTTGTCTATACCTAGAAGGATCCATAGGGCTTGATTTGGAACTCCTCAATCTCTTCAAGTTTGTGATCATCGGAGTCGTCATAGGTTTACAG
Source organism: Pinus taeda (assembly GCA_000404065.3). Taxonomy (NCBI): domain Eukaryota; kingdom Viridiplantae; phylum Streptophyta; class Pinopsida; order Pinales; family Pinaceae; genus Pinus; species Pinus taeda. The sequence continues at coordinate 32,453 of APFE031175440.1, forward strand.
TCCATCATGTCAAAATTCTTTAGAATCTCAATCACATACTTTCTTAACCCAAATATATTTCATTCGGCCCTTGGTAGCTTTCTAGTCCCAAGTAGTAATGCATCAGCCTAATATCCTTCATGTAATTTTTTTTTACATTTTCTTCATACATTCATCAATTCGGCCTTCTACACTAGTCAAGAGAAGATCATCTACATACAAAAGAATAATTACATGTTCAATTTTTACAACCTTAATATAAATGGTTGAGTTAGTAGAACATTTTTTGAAGCCTATTCTCTTGTTGACGGTGCTGGACCCACCAACATGTCAAGGGGATCTCCTCAGTAAGAAGTCCCAACAAGACCTCTAAAAATTTGGTGTAGGAGTCCCAACATTGAGTCAAGGAAGGTGTATGAAAGGTTCTAACACTTTGAAGGGAGAAGAAGGTGAAGGTGAGTTCCAGGTTGAAAGGGATCAGTCCCATCTCAGCTAGGAACACACAACACAAAAGGAAATGCACAGCTTCCGATGGATAAGTCCAGTCAGATGCGGCAGTCACATCATACAAGGTAAGATAACATGTACAACAGTCATGGACCAGTCTAAGATGAATGCGATGGTTGTTTTAGCAAGGTTCATGTGAAAGGTCTGTTTCATCTCCGACAGAGCAGTCCACATAGATGGTGACAACATCAACAACATATACAACACATTAACAACAAGATTCATATAATTGCATGTGAATCATTTCATATACAATTATGTAAGTTAAACAACATATATCATTAAGGAAACTAGAGCATTCCAACTACAATAACAACATATGATTGAAAATGTGTTGGCTCTTATTATGTAAAGAAGTGTAAGTCTCAATCATACAATACATCCATGTAAACCTACTAGCCCCAATAGTGGAATGTTATAGCCACATCTGCCTACTCTTCCAAAGAGATGAACTAGCTCTGTGCAGTGGAGAAGCCAATGCGTGTTACAATAATGTCCAAGCTTTATCCAAGATAGTCTTATCAGAAGCTTGGCTGACCAAAAGCTTCTACAATGAGTTATGAGGGACAATTTATAGCAAAGGGTGGGCTAACAATTGACATTCCCCTCTATGACAGTTCAACTACCTTTATGACTCTTCACCTACTCTATGACTATTACATCCATGCATTGACACTTGAATTACACTTGACATGACCCAACATTAAAATGCACATGGACTCATGTGGGACAACATGTCTTGAGCAAGCCTTGCAAGACAACACTGACATTCGGTCTGCTATGATGACACCAAATTTTTTACATGTTTGTGATGGTGAAGGTGGTGATTGGATTCCAAGCTTGGTCATCTATGATGGTGTGCATGCACCTCATGGTGAAATCTTGCTTAAGCGAATTCTTGCATCTGTTGCAACCGGTGCATTGGATTGGCCCCTACATCAAACTCATCTGCTAACATGCACATGGTCTTCTTGGGTACGGTTGAACCGAAAACACACTGATGCATAGTGTTTGTCCTCATCTTCAAGTGTGTGCTAGTGGTCATGTGCATCAACTTTCCAAAGTACATGTTCAACCCCATTTGGACTTGCTTCTCGTCTTCACCTTAGTGAGTGTGTTCAATGGGATGGATTGCATGTGTGCACTCAATGACATGCATGCTATTGAATCCCTTGCATGCGATCAAAACCACTTCTCATGATGTTTTATCTTTGTTAGCTGCTGGTATGGATCCATATGTTGTATGGGCATAGTTTCACCCATGAGTGCATGTTGCGGCCACTGTTGTTCCTGTTCCTATTGCAACTCATTCTTCTGTCTATGAAACTTCATGTTCTTCTTGAGTTTCTACTTCAACACATGCAACTCCTTCTTTATTCCATCTTTTGCCTTCGCATGATCTTCATGTCGCACCGTCACTTCATAGCCGGAGTCTCCAAAGTTGCTTTCATCATCAATGGACCTGCTTGAGCTTGCACCCTTGTTCTGCCTCTGTGTTGTTAACAACCCTCCTCTTGCATTCATTGCATTTGGTATGTTGTCTTCAGTTGTTGTTGCTACTGTCATATCTTGATGTTCTTGTCTATGAACAACTTGATGTTTTCATGGGTAGGCAAGTCCATGGACACTTGATTGACTGCATCCCCAAGTGTGCTCTGAATGGTATCTTTGTCTTTTCTCTCTTGGAAATCATTATACCTGTACTGCTGAGAGATAGACGAACACCTGGGATACATGCAAACACTCATGGAAAGCAATCTGTCAATCGAAAACCAAAATGAACATGAGAACTGACTTGCAACATACCTAGGTGCATGATCATGAAGGTTGTGCAATTTGGGCGAGGAGGTCGGGAGACCGACTTCCAATACTTGACAAGGAATAGTTTGGGTTATTAAGAGAATAGATGACTGCTAGAACTACGGAAGGCATAACCTAGTCTGGTTGTTGATTGTTGGGATTGTGCAATGTGTAATTTCAGCTGGGAATGATTGATGGTCTAGGGACAAATTTGTGCAATTTCTTGGGCCAAGCAGCCACTGTCCTCCAGAAATGTGCAAAACAATCCTGGAGACTAGTGTTTTGAGGGAATTCATGAATTGGGAGAGGAAGGTGAGCTTCCTTCCCCATATTGTGTAATGCAGCCTTGGTGAAGGAAAAGTCTGGGCAAGGGTTGGCCTGAATCACCTATGGGCAACTGAAAGAAACTAAGATAGTAAATTCATGGTGACACTAAGTGATAGAAGAAGTGATTGACAGTGCATGAAAAACATGAATGAAAGATTCACAAATAGATCAACATGCATGTGGGTGGGGCAGTTCGCCAGTTGGGCAAATGTCTGTGCAAAATAGTTTCATGCATGCAACAATAGTGAGATAGAAACAAAAGTTGAAACAAATCTAGGAAAATATAGTATATATGTAAACAACAACAAGCTTTCAAAGAAATCAAGAAATCAGTAATCCCACAAGAGAAAACAAAAAGCGACAAAAATGTAGCACAAGGCATGGGAAGCGGGCTTACCCCAAAACAACTGAGCTAAATGTGCCGACTACTCCTAGATGAGATGTCGGATGTCAAAGATGCAAGGCTGATGTGAGGAATGAGCTCTCGAGTGTTCAGTTGATGATTTTCGATAACATTGAGGTTGTGACGTTCATGCCACGAATCTAGGGGAAGTGACACTTGGTGGGAGGTTTCAGAATTTCTCCTTGCATGTAGCCTCCAACTGCTAAACGTAGATCCATGAAACAAGGGATGCCTTTGTGTGTTGCATTGGCAGAAGCAGTCCGTGCATGGAAGTCTCTTGGTCTCTGTCCCAGAGGGAACTCAGGTGCACATGCAAGGGACTACTCAACTACTGGAGAAAAATGCACATTTTTCGCTGGGCCTGGGCTAACTGCCCAGGAGATTTGCGCAACTTCTAGGTAGAGCAACTAACTACAACCTAGATTTATGCAAATTCTGGGTTGAGAAGCCTTGCTGGGGAAATTTTCGCAAATCCTACTGGGAGTGTTTGCAAGCAAGATTGTGCAATCCTGGAGCGTAGTAGGTTGCGAGAGAGGATTGCACAATTTCTGGAGGGAAGGATAGTTTCCCCCCATAAATGCACAATTTTGAAGGGGAAGTTTCTCAGCCTATCACTGGACCAAGTCCAGGTGAACAACCTATGAGGGGATTGGATCAAGATGTGACCGACAGGCTGCCTTTGTGCAAGAAAGACACTAACACTTGTGAGCTTGACGAAGAAAGGCAAGCTACTATGAATGTTGGAAGGGAGGCTCCAAAACGAGGCTAAGGAAATTTTTTTGAGGGTGGTTGTAGTGGCTACAACACTTGGCGACATACTAGTAGAACTCCAACTCTCTAAATGGACCTTGTTCGTGAAAAGAAAGTCTAACACCTTTAGAAGTATTGTTCAGTTTTCAGCTATTCTTGGTTTCACACTAACTTGATTGTAAGATGTAGCATCTACCAAACCCTTGGTTGATTGACACACATTCCAAGCCAAGGAAACACATTTTTTTTTATTGGGGTCAAGGGGTATATAGGTGCACAAGCAGTATAGTCATCAGAGTCTTAGTTTCGCTGCGAGTGTTGTTCCACTACCAACATGCCTGAATAGTACCTCGGTGGAGTCACATAGGAACACAAGCATGGCACCATTGCCAGTGAGCCTGGTCAGTACCCTGACGGAGTTACTTGCATCACCTCCCTATGTAGGAAGCATTTCTCTTCTTTCTATTTATTCATTTTTCATTTTGAATTTTTGACTTTTCATTTTTTCATTTTTCACTCTGCATAGCACTTATTCATTTCAGAGGCGGAAGAGGGATCCAGACTTATTGAGAGAAGAAGAGGTTGTTCCAACAGAGAGGTAGCTTATTGTATCTCTGACATGTATGTTAAGGTTTCCCCCTTACCTTACTCTACTTGACTGAGCTGACAAGGGTTAACCCAAAAACAATCGACTAGAGAAGGTGACACTAGTTAGTGCGCAAGCATTGTGTTTACACCAAGGTTCACTTCGAAGAGTACATATTTTCCTTTGACGCATCATGGACTAAAAGTAACAAGCTCATCATAGAGAGGAAATATGACAAATAACCAAGTAGTGATAGTTGTACAAGCCCTCTTGTACTTTACCTAGCTCACTTGAAGAGTCATACATGGTTTCATGCAAAACTAACCTATGAACGAAACAAGCAAACGAACTAACAATCAACAAAGATAGGCAAGAGCAGAGCAAAAATGAAAGCACAACAAGTAAACAAACAAGAAAGCAAACAAAAAAGAAAACAAAGCACGTAAGTAAACAAGCATGCAAGAAAACAACTGAAAGAAAACACTACTCCTACTCCTACACTAACAGTACATGGGCCTAATCATGTGAAGTGATACTTCCAATGCAGCCATCAGTGCATTGGTAAACTGATGTTTGTGAAAGCTTGGTCTGTGAGCAACGTAGTTGTGTGTACTAGCAAGCAAGAAAGAACAACAATGAAGGCAACCACACTTCATGATTCATAGTGCCCATGGGACATAAGTGAGTGCATGTGCATGACGGGTAGTTCGTGGACTTATCATGGTGTTATGTGACACTACGTGCAACTTTAAAGCATAAAAACACTCTTCACTATGACATGCAAGCAAATTAAATAAACAAAGATAACTTGTGTCACGTATGAGTGCTTGCAATGTAAGACTCCTCCAATGCATGAGCAATGGGATCGTCTAGTTCAAGTGGAGGAAGTAAAATCTAAGTGTTGGATTGATCTTGAGTGCATACAGATGAGTGATGACAAGCCTTGAGTGTTTGAACAATTTCCTCATCAGAAGCGATACCAAACTTAGGACAATGAGGGCCTAACATAACCATGAGCTCAGGCTGAAGTGCCTCAATCGTCTGTAGGGCTTTGACTTCATTGGCATATGGATCTTCTTAGACTAGTGGCTTAGATGAATTAACAACGAGTGAATCAACATCGTGATTGGATGAGGAGGTGAAGAGATCATGACAACCAAGATCAAAAAATTCAAGATGTTGGTCGGCATCCTCATTGTTTGATGAATCACACAGAGGAGTCAATGAGGAGGAAGGATGTTCACCCTCTCCATTTCCCAAAGTGGATCAAAGATCAAGTGGATTTCCAATGAATGATTGGTCCTCTCCATTGTTGGATGATGGGCTAACATACAGTGTGTCCTACAAAAGACAAAGAATGGGTGCATCCATGGATGAAGATACACATGTGAAATCATGGATGGCAGGTTCACCAATGATGTTAGGAAAGAAAAGAGGGGGCTCAGATGGAAGGAAGTCATCCTTCGCTGAGTGTTGATGCTCAAGCTCCCAATCATACCCTTTGTGAATGACAACGCATGTTGTTGTGCAGCACCAACTTCGTTAGTGGGTCATTCCTTGTTCATAACAAGTGAAGAGTTCGGAATGGATGAACACAAGACAACATCATCCAGAGGAACACCTAGGTGCGAGGACGGAGGTTGTAGAAAAGAATGCATATGAGGACTTGAAGGAATCACAACCAAATTGATGTGAAAATTGAGTGAAGTGATGTTGGCAGGGTGTGAAGGATGAACATGTGTGTGAGCATGATCCTCAACATCATTGGGTAGTGGCTGAGCTATTGAATAAGAGGAAGGCGGACAATTAGTTGATACGGCGCCCACTTCCACATGAGATTGCGCAACTCCATCAATGAATAATGTTGATCGAGGCTTGATCTCAAACTTTCTCTTGGGATGGGTAGATTTCTTAAGGTAGTACTCAAACTTGTCCCAAAGATAAGAAAATTTCATTTGGATCCTCAGAGCTTGAAACTGCAAGTCACGGAAGCACTGCCAAAACTCAATAACAAATTCATGTGAAGCCCTCCATTGTTGTAACATTTTCCAGTCAAGATGTTCTGGATCAAAATGATAGAACATGTCTTTAATAATATCACAAAAGTTCTCAAATGAGTGCATGGTGTTAGGTGGTAGGCTGAGTACCCAAAGAAATGGAGATTCATGAAGTGTGTGTGCAAGCAGCAAACCAGCCTGTTGGTTAGAAAACTGATCTTCCTCATGAATCATGGAAAGAAAGTTATGTAAGTGATCATGCTAGGCCAGTTCCCCTTCACCATCATACATGTGAGTGGACAAGAGATCGAAATGCTTCCCCAAGATAGATACATCTTCATGATTTGAAAAGCACCTCGGGGGAAGAAGAGTGCAGGACTCCATGAAAGATATGTAAAGGTTAAAAATTGGGTGGCAAGACACAACTTGTCATCAGGCCCTCCTTCCAGCACCATAAATCTTGACGGTGTTGGACCCACCAACATGCCAAGGGGATCTCCTTGATAAGAAGTCCCAATTAGACCTCAAACTATTTGGTGTAGGAGTCCCATTAGAGGGTCGTAAGGTAATGCCTTGACCTCAATGTCGCACAGAGGCAAGTAATATAACTATGTTAGTAGCAAGGGTGTGACTGATGCAGTGAGTCAAGGAAGGTTTATGAGAGGTTCTAATACTTCAAATGGAGAAGAAGGTGAAGGTGAGTTCCAGGTTGAAAGGGATCAGTCTAAACTTAGCTAGGAACACACAACACAAAAGGACATGAACAACTTCCGGCGGAGCAGTTCACTCAGATGTGATAATGACATCATACAAGATAAGATAAGATGTGTAACACTCATGGATCAGTCCGAGATGAGCACAAAGGTTGTTACAGTAAGGCTCATGTGAAATGTCTGTCTGATGTCTAGTAGAGTAGTCGATGTGAATGGTGACAACATAAAAAACATATACAACACATTAACAATAAGATTCATACAATTTCATGTGAATTAGTTCATATACAAGTACATAAGTTAAACAACATATAACATTAAGTCAACCAGAGAAATCCAACTACAATAAAAATGTATGCATGAAAATGTGTTGGCTCTTATTATGTAAAGAAATGTAAGTCTCAATCATACAATGCATCCATATAAACATGCTAGCCCCAATAGTGGAGCGTTACAACCACATCTTCCTGTTCCTCCAAAGAGATGAATAAGCTCCGTGCAGTGGAGAAGCCAAGGCGCATTACAATATTTTCCAAGCTTTATCCAAGATAGTCTTATCAGAAGCTTGGTTGAACAAAAGCCTCTACAATGAGTTATGAAGGAATATTTATAGAAAAGGGTGCGGTGACCCTTGATATTCCCCTTTATGACAGTTCAACTATGCTCATGACTCTTCACCTACTCTATGACTATTACATACAACCATTGACACTTGACTTACACTCGACATGGCCCAACATTTCAATGCACATGAACTCATGTGAGACAACATGGCTTGAGCAAGCCTTGCAAGACATCATTAACACTCAGTCTGATGTGATGAGATCAACTCTTTGACATGCTTGTGATTGTGAAGGTGGTGAGCTTACGCCAAGCATGGTTGTCCGTGATGGTGTGCATGAACCTCATGCTGACATCTTGTTGAAGTGAAATCTTGCCTCTACTGCAACCATTGCATTGGATCGGCCCCTTTATCCAACTTGTTTGCTAACATGCGCATGGTCTTCTTGGGTACGATTGAACCAGAAACACACTAATGCATAGTGCCCGCATTGATCTTCAAGTGTGTGCTAGTGGTCATGTGCATCAACTTGCCGAAGTACATGTTCAACCCCAGTTCGACTTGCTTCTCGTCTTATCTTGGTGAGTGTGTTGAATGGGTTGGATTGCATGCGTGCGCTCAATGACATGCATGTTGTTGAATCCCTTGCATGAGATCAACAACACTGCTCACCATGTTGTCTCTGTGTCAGCTCTTGGGATGGATCCTTAACTTGTACAGGTGCAATTTCATCCATGAGTGAATGTTTTGCACACTACTATTCTTGTTGCTATTGTGACTCATTCGTTTATCTATGCAGCTTCATGTTCTTCCTAAGTTGCTACTTCAGAACATGCAACTCCTTCTTTGTTCCATCTTTAGCCCTTGTGCGATCTTCATGCCATTCCATCACTTCATAGATGGATTCTCCAAAGTTGCTTTCATCATCAATGGACCAACTTGAGCTTGCAACCTTGTTCTGCCTCCATGTTGTCAACAACCCTCCTCTTGCATTCGTTACATTTGGTATGCTATCTTTAGCTATTGTTCATAATGTTGCTCATTGTGATGTTGTTGTTGTCATATCTTGATGTCCTTTTCTATGAACAACTTGATGTCTTCGTGGGTAGGAAAGTCCATGGACACTTGATTGAGTGTGCTCGGAATGCTGTCTTTGTCTCTGCTCTCTTGGAAACCACCGCACCTGTATTGCTGAGAGGTATATGAACACCTACGATACCTAGAGACATGGCAACACTCATGGCAAGAAATCCATTAATTGAAAACCAAAATCAACATGAGAACTGAATGGCAACATACTTGGGTGCATGATCATGAAGGTTGCATAATTTTGGTTGGGAGGTCAGGAGAGCGACTGCCAAGACTATGCTAGGCATAGTCTGGGTTGTTGGAAGACTCGTTGATTACTAGAACTGTGCAATGCACACTCCAGTCTGGCTACTGCCTGCTGGGATTGCGCAATGTGCAATTTTAGCTGGGAAGGACTACTAACCTAGGGACAGTTTTGCGCAATTTCCTGGGCCATGCAACCACTATCCTCCATAAATGCTATCGAGCAGTAAAATGGATCTTTTTCACCTCTATTTACCCTACATTAATTGTTAATCCAAGTATGATTTGTTATGTCAAAGAGTGTACTCGGTTTGAGGCAGTCATTTGTCAGAGTAATGCTAGTAGTATAGTGCTTCTACAAAAGTAAATGTTCAAAACAAACTTCTAAATGTAATGGCAAGAACTTGAAATCCTTGTAACTAAAACATTCAATGAAGAAACTATAGTACTTCATCAGTCAAGGGTTCAATAATAATAACTCTTCCCTTTGTAAACTAATGTAATTGAAAAGCAATCAAAGAAAAGATAATCAACCTAGGAACTGGACACAATAGTCAATGTTTACTACTATTTTAGATTGTTCTGTTCACACCAAAGCAATGATAACTCAAATAACAGAAAAGGGAACAACAACTAATCTATTTAACAAGATTGAACAACAAGTCTTTAATCTACAGAAATGAATGAGGCAGTAAGTGTAATCTATAGGAATTAAACAACAATCTTTATCTCAAAAACGATTTAAAAACTAAATGGAAATGGAACAACAAACTAAAGTGAAGTATTGAAATATTTAACAACAATCTAAATCAAATCTAAATGCACGACAAACCAAATCAAATATTACACACAGTACTTCTATATTGAAAGAAACAGTAATCTGAGTTTTGGTAGAACAATTATTAATCACAGTTATGAAGAAATAGTAATTGTGATCGTAGTGGAACAACAATCCCAAATGAATAGCAATCACGTCTGGAAGTAAACCGTAGATAAATAGAAAATAATAGTGATTTATAAATGCACAACAATTTTACTCTGTAAACAAATATCAATGGCAATCTGGAAGGAACAACAATGTTATATGATAATATCAATATGTTGAGGAAACAACAATATTATATAATTTTAGAACAATTAGTATAACATTCCTATGCAGAGAATAACTTTACTATTAGAATAAGAACGACATGTAACAGAGCTAATACATGAAATAATGAAGAACAACATATTACTGAACAAAGCGAATAAGAGAGATCAAAGCACATGTGACTTAGAATAAAAAAATAATGGTACAGGAGCAAGTGATCCACCAGGGCAGGGCCCTTAGCCTGCAGGGATTCACTGCTTAAGATTACTCCAGAATCAAAGACGGAACAACAACCAGAGTTTATATATTAAGCATCAAAACAAAATTATAACAATCGTTCTTTTAAAAAGAGTCGATGATTAAAGTTTTAGTTACAATAGTGAATTTCATAAAAACAACAATAGTCTGTCCCCTAGGCTAGCAATGTTATCCCTTCTTATAGCAGCCGAGTGGAGATATCAATGATATAGAGAATTTTTAAGATAGCGATCCCTCAGGATCAAAGGATCCTAAGGGATTCACCATATTGTTAGCTCTCAATTATCTTCTTGTTCTCTTGCACCGATTTGGTATCTCCTTTTCCTTTTCCTCGCTTATATGCTCCAATATGTATTGCCACATTTGGACGTGGTTCCCTATCAGAGGGACAACAATTAATTTTCTCTTGTCTTTTCCTTTGGAACGACGATCTTCCGATTTTTCTTTTTTCTGCATAGGAAAAGGGTAATTATTAGTCATTTTACGTTGCACACAAATCTTCTAAACTTTATCATAATCTTTCATCCTATACTTATTTCATAATGCAAGGAAGTTATGAATTTAAGGAAAAATGACAAAATAAGTGGTAATTACATACCTTCTCTAGTGCTCAGCACACCCCGCTACTTACCCTTTTTTATTCCCTCATGAAAAAATTGTAATTGATATGAAACACAGTTAGGGAATAGGTTGGAGAAGGGATCCCATGAGGTGATCTAAAACCATGATGGAATTCAAAAAAATGTCTTGTCTGACCTTTAGGCATTTCATATAAGGCTTGATATACTGGCGCAGGGTGCCAAATAATTGGACTTCTGATCCTACAACCTAACCAAGATGGGCCTTCTCTCAAAATGAGGTCACCGTAGATACCCAAGTGGTCAACATCTAGCTTAAAGTTCTCATAATTGAATGGTTCTTGCTTTTGGATGTTCAGATAGAAGACTGGTATCGAAACTTGGCTACTACTATGGCAAGGTATTTGATGGTAAAGAAGTATTCTATCCCTTTTCAGATGAATGTTGTATGAATAGGTCCCAATGTTTTGATCACTCCCTGGGCTCTTATTAGGCTCCTATGTTTATTCCATAGTTGTTGTGAGTCTCTAGGTTCACCTCTCACCCATAAATCTAATGCATTCTCCTGTCTTTGAAAGACATTGCAGACTTTAAGCCACTTATTTTATTAACACCAAAAGAAATGAATGCCTGTAGTTGGACATCACCCACAAAAGGGCTAGGGTTTTGATATATTTCTCCATCTAATACAAGATGGTGCAAATAGAATTTACATAACAGTCACTGAACTTCATCCTTGTAATGCTTACAATAGTTTATGAAGTCATCAATGGTTTTTATCTCTATAGGTACTCCTGCTTTGATAGCTTTAATTTTCGATTGTAAATATCTTTCCATTAAAAACAAAGCATAGTTCCTAGTAGGTGCCCTACATGCTAGAACATTAGTATACAGAGAGCATAAGGTATCCATTTGTTTGATGACTATGTCTAGTTTATGAGTTACCTTTTTGACTCTTTCTTCTGGCTTTCGTCATCCTTCAAAGGCCTAGCTTTCGGATAGGTTAACGTTCCTCACCTGTTGTTGTATTTTCTCATATTTTTCTCAAGGGACAGTCTGCTCTGTAAGTTTCTCTATTGTTTGTTGGGCTTGTGCCAATTCCTTTCGCAAAGTTACCAGCCTTCGGTCATTATCCAACATAATAGTTATAGGCGGGAGATCTACTTGGATCTTCTTATCACAGCGTCTCATATTTATGGTCCGAGTTTCCTTAGAGGATGGTGCCTCTGTCTAAATTTCCTTGTCATAGGCCAATACGTTCTCTGTTTGCACTTTGACATCGACAACTTCTAGATGCTATTCCTTTCGATTTTGAATGGCAGGTTGGTTGAGTCCTCTTAATCTTTTTCTTAAGGGGTTTTGTCTGAGCAGTTGCATGCTTTACCACATAGGTTCCTTTTGACTTATTCCCCATTTTCAAAACCCTTATCTGTTGTCGAAGGTTCTTAATCACGTTAAGCAGTCTTTGCTCTTCCTTTCGCAATCTTTTAATTTCCTTTGTTTTCTTGGAAGGAAAAGTCATTCGTTTACTAGGGCCTAGGCTTTGTACCTCAAGTGTTGTGCCTTCATCTTGGCCAATTTCCTTATTTTCTTCTCGGGGTGTTTCTTGAGTGCTATGCTAATCTGGTTGCTCAGGGGTAGAAACCCTAGCTTGCTCTGCTCTTTCCTGAGCAGCTTCTTCCTCTACCTCCTCTTCATCGTGAAATTATTTTGGTGTATTCTAAGTAGGAACAGATTGTTCCCCTTCTTCATTCTCATCACTCTTCTTCCAGGATATACTCTCATCATGAGCAAAGTGATCCTCTTATCCTTCCTCTTCATCATGTAGTTCCTCAGATGCACTTTTATCATGGGTAGAGTGCTCCTATAGTCCTTCTTCCTCATCACACAGTTCTTCGGATGCACTTTTATCATGGGTGGAGTGCTCTTGCAGTCCTTATTCCTCATCACACAGTTCCTCAGGTGCACTTTTGTCATGAACAGAGTGCTCCTGCAGTCCTTATTCAGTGTGGAGGTTAAGTGGGATATGAGCTTGGGCATATTCGCCCATATTGGCCAGAATTTGGGCCAACTCATCTTCTTGTAGCAGATTTTGCAGTGGACTTCTACTGCATTGCTCTGCTTCTTCTTCCTCCTGACCGGATTATTCAGTTTCCTCCTCCGGTTCTCCTTCATCATTTTCCTCCAATTATTTTTCATTCTCCTCACCTTCCAATTGTGGGGGTTCTTCGTTCCTGAATCGTGTATCTCCACAGGCTGACTACTGTCTTCCTAACAATTCCTCAACATTCCCCTGATCCTTGCCAGTCTAACAGATTTCCTTCATTTCAGTGGTTTGCTTGATGTACAGGCAACATGTTTTCATTTTGGGGCTGGCGAAGCCAGTCCCTCATCTATTGTGAAAATCAGTTCCTCCCACTGATCTACTATTGGGCAAGATTGTAGCTGACTATTAGTCGTATTAGCCCATGGTGGCTCACTACTGACTCTAGATGGCGATATTTCTTCATACTTCAGGCAACATCGTGTAATAAAGAATTTAAAAACACAAGCAAATTCAAAGTGCATTTTTTCTTTAACACAACTGTAAGTTTAAGATGGCATGGTCTTACCATGTCTTTCTTGCCATCACAAGTGATGTAGCTTAGATAATTCTCACCAATTCTGCTCACGGCTCTCCCAAGGTTACTAGTAAAACTCCCTTCCCTTTTATAGTCAAGTTCTACCCTTCATCCTGGAGGATTTTCATGGCGTCTCGCAGTCTCGCCTTTTTCAGAGTCCACATAGGTCTAGTGGCTGGCAGTCCCAAAACCTCTGAAATTATATCGTCATTGACTGCTATCTATCTCCCTCTCACCATGGAATGATGTTCTTGCAAGTTCTGTAGAAACTCAATTGCCACCGTCGCATTGGATTGTTGTAGACAGTTAAGATAAACTAACCATGGTAGGTTCTTATGTTGAGTCCTACGTTGACCATAGAAATGGGAATTTTGTTGATTCATCTCTCAGGGATATGGTTATTATTGAAAGTATGAACAACAACAAAAACACTGAAGATGGGATAAATACTACAACCTACTCTTACAATAAGGGGAGGGACAACAAAAAGGTAGAAGATGAGAAACCTATTCAGGAAATTAATCCCCTAGTTGATGATACCAGAAAGAATAATAACAATAACATTAGGACTGACAACACTGATAAAACATTCGTAGATAATCAACTTAAGGCAAAACCTAAAAAATGTGGTAATGATAGAGTTTCCAGTAATACCAATGTCCCAAAACCAAAACTATTACTGGATAAAAGAGTCATTAATCTCTCATCTCTAATTCTTACCCCTGAAGAAATTAATACGCTGAGTAAGGGCCTGGGACTCACAGTTTCCCCCAAGAACATTCCATTTGAAAGCATTATCTGTAACACTGAGAATGGAACTCAAGGGCTTTCATTAGATGATAAAGAGATATTAAGACAGGAGTGTTCCCTTGTTATGTTGAAATCTAAGCAACCAAAGAGTAATATAAATAAAGAAGGACGGGATGATCTTAAATCACTCCGCAATAATGAAAAGATAGTTGTTCTTAAGGCTAATAAAGGAGGGGAAACAATTGTGTTAGATAAAGAGGATTACATTCATAAGATGAATGAACATTTAAATTGCAGGAGTTATAGGAAAATCAACTCCAACCCGATTCCTAGGGTTATAAAACAAGTCAAGAATGCCATCATGGGAAGAAACCTTGAGGATAAAATGAAAAAGAAGCTAGTTCCATCCCTTGAGGTTATACCTCGAATCTATGGATTACCAAAAATCCATAAGGAGGGGGTCCCTCTTAGACCAATAGTCAACACCATTGGTTCTCCTACCTATGAATTAGCTAAGTATGTGGCTAAGATTTTGAAACCTCTAGTTGGTAACACAGACTCTTTTATAAAAGACTCAAATGATTTTGTAAAACTTATAAAAAATGAAAAGGTGGATAAGGATGATATTCTGGTTAGTTTTGACATGGTTTCTTTTTTTACAAAGATCCCTCTAGATGAAGTTGTTCATGTTATAAAGATAGCCACAGATCCCGAAACAGTGAAACTTGCATAAATTTGTTTACGATCCACCTTTTTCAGTTTTCAAGACCAATATTATGAACAAATATCAGGAGCCGCCATGGGATCCCCGCTCTCACCTATTGTCCCCAACTTATACATGGAGTACTTTGAAAGAAAAGCCCTTGAATTCTACCCTTTGAAACCAACTTGGTGGAAAAGATTTGTTGATGACACCAACTTAAAATGGACTCATGGCATGGCTGAGCTGGAGAAGTTTTTCAATCATCTTAACTCTATTTCTATCGAAATCAAGTTTACCATGGAACTTGAAGAAAACGGAAAAATCCCCTTTCTAGATGTCTTGATCAGTAGAAAAGAGGATGGTACTTTGGGGCACCAGGTCTATAGAAAGAAAAAACATATGGATAGCTATCTACATGCTGACTCTTACCATCATCCATCACAAAACGTTTGCGTCTTAAACACTCTGGTTGTTAGAGCCCTCAGAATTTCTGACCCTGATCACCTAGATGAAGAAATTAAACATTTAACCTATGTTTTCAAAAACATAAGATACAAGGAATTTAGTTTTAAGAAATCCATAAGAAGAGCTTAGGATAAGGTCCTCTCTAGGGATCCTCCGAAAAATAGAAAAGAAAACTGTGGGAAGGTTTACCTCCCATTCATTCAAGGGATTACAGATAAAATTGCAAAAATTTAAAAAATAGGACATAAACACTCAGTTTACAACATGTAGAACAATTACGCAAATGATGAGATCAGTCAAGGATAACATAGATCATCAACAACTCGAGGGTGTGTACAAGATTGATTTCTCATGTGGCAAGAGTTATATCGGGGAAACAAGATGATCTCTGAAATCAAGACTTAAGGAGCACGGGGCTGATATTAAGAATGGGAGATCCTGTACATCAGCCCTTGCAGAACACTCATCCAAAACCAAGCATCATGTTGTTTAGAAGATGCCAAAATCATTGCAAGAGAGGATCATTATCAAAAGAGGAAAACTGGAGAGGCCATCGCAATCATGAAATTTTCTCAAAACCTCAACAGGGACAATGGGAGCGAAATTAGTGGAAGTTGGCTTCCTATTATTAGACAAAAAAACCCCTCCAAATCCTTTGTAGATTAGTATCACTGGTCTCTCCCCAGATAAAATTAGAAATAAGATACAAAATTAAATTAAATTAAATTAAAAAAAGAAATTAATTAATTAATTAATAATAACCATAAAATAACAAAATAAATTTATATGACCATAAATTATAGTAACATTAGGTTAAAATTTATAAATCAATTAAATTAATTAATTAATTAATTATTAATTTTATTTATTAATTTATTAATAAATAATTAGATAGGTTTCTTGTTTATAAATTAGATACTTAGGACCTAACTAATTAAAAAATAAAATTAACATATAAAAAGGAAAAAGAGATATAGAATCATCATAACAAATTATAAATTAATTTAATTAAATAATTAATTAAATTAAATTATTTAATTAATTAATCAAAAATTTAAACCAGTTATAATTAATTAAAATAAAATAATTATAATAATTAAAATAAAAATTAATTATAAGCTGATTAAATTAATTAATTAATCATTTAAACTAATTAATTAATTAAGTAAATATAATTAATAAATAATTTAATTATAATTAATTATAATAATTAAAACAAATAAATTAAAACTAAAATAAATAAATGAAAATAAGAATAAAGTTTAAACTAATATATGTAGGCTAAAGTCGGCTTTCACTATTTAGGAATAATTAGTTGTGTCCTTTCCTCTTTTTTCTTATCAATTCAAAGCAATTTCTTCTAAAGATAACGATTTTTATGTAATTTGTTGATTTCAGTATCCTCTAGTTTTTGTATTGTTGCATAAATGTATAGCTCTGTTTTAGATGACCATGATTCACAAAAATGATCTAAATGGTAAAACACACAAAAATAAGAAAATGCACTCTAAAAATGTTATTCTGAAGAGAGAACAACTATTGTACACAAAACCGCAAGCAAAAGGAAAACATGCTCGAAATTGTTATTCATTGAAGGGAACAACAGTTGTCCCTTAATTGGAACAACAAAGAAAACAAGCACAAGCAAAAAATGAAAAAATGTTGTTCCTTCCGAAAGGAACAACGGAAAAATGAAAGTGTTTTTCCTTCGAAAAGGAACAATAGAAAAATGAAAGTGTTGTTCGTTTGGAAAGGAACAACAAAAAATGAAGGTGCTGAAAAGGAATAGTAGAAAACAAAAGTGTTGTTCCTTCGGAAAGGAACAACAGGAAACAAAAGTGTTTTTCCTTCAGAAAGGATCAACAAAAATGCAGAAGTGTTGTTCCTTCGGAAAGCAACAACAAAAGGGCGAAAGTGTTGTTCTTTCGGAAAGGAACAACAAAAATGCAGAAATGTTGTTCCTTCGTAAAGGAATAGCAAAACGTGAAAGTGTTATTCCTTCAGAAAGGAACAACAAAACGTGAAAGTGTTGTTCCTTCAGAAAGGAACAACAAAATGGCAAAAATTTTGTTCCTTCAAAAAGGAATAGGAAAATGCAAAAATGCTATTCCTTTGGAAAGGAACAACAAATGGCGGAAATGTTGCTCCTATGGAAAGGAACAACAGAATGAAAAAGTGTTGTTCCTTTGAAAAGGAACAACAAAATGGTGGAACTGTTGTTTCTTCGAAAAGAAATACCAAAATGTGGAAGTGTTGTTCCTTCGAAAAGGAACAGCAGAATGGTGAAAATGTTCTTTCATCCGAAAGGAACAACAAAATGCAGAAGTATTGTTCCTTCAAAAAGGGACAGTAGAATGGTGAAAATGTTGTTCCATCCGGAAGGAACAAAAAAATGCAAAAATCACAGAAATGCAGAAATCTGTACAAAAAGTTATTTACACAAACAAAAGAATTATGTACAAAATTTAAAAGAAATGAAATCACTTGGTGAACTAAAGGTGTGGAAGAGTTCTCTTCCTCAACAGGAATCTACATGTCGGAGTCTTCACGGAGTTGCTGGTAGAAGGATTCCCGAGTAAGTGGTTTGCGGTACAATCGAACTTTGTGGCCGTTTTCCTTAAAGGTATGTCCAGATCCATCGATGGTGGTTAAAGTAATGGTGCCATTATAATGTATCTTCTGGATTTCGTATGGTCCCAGCCAGCGAGTTTGAAGTTTCCCCGAAAAATCCTGAAACCTGGAATCGTATAGGAGCGTCCAATCTCGTTCGTGGAGGACTTTCTTTTTGATGAGGGTGTCATGCCATTTGGCTCTCTATTGTTGGATTAATGTGGTGTGTTGAAGAGCAAAGAGCCTGATTTCATCCAACTCATTGATTTGATGTAGTCTGTTAATCTGGGCCTCGTTTAAATCTAGACCGACTTCTTGTGTTGTTCTCAAGGTTTGTATTTCGAATTCTATTGGAAAGATGGGTTCCTCTCCAAATACTAGCTGATATGGTGAATAACCAGTAGTGCTTCTCCATGTTATTCTGTATGCCCACAAGTCTCCCGGCAATCTTGTAGCCCAATCGCGTCTATGTGACACAATGGTTTTTATCAGTATTGCTTCTATTACCTTGTTCGTTCTCTCTACTTGGCAATTTTATGCTGAATATGATAATTTTATGCTAAATATGATAGTTTTTTAGTGTTGCAACAGTTTTATTACCAACAAACTACGGTCCTCCATTCGTGATTATGTCTCTTAGGAGGCCATATTGCACAAATATGTGGAACAAGAATTGAATGAAGGAATCCTCTATAGCTCTTGACAATGCCTCTGCTTCAACCCATTTGGTGACATATTCTATTGCTACCAAAATATATGTTTTCTGGTTTGATGATGGATTGATTGAACACACAAAATTGAACACCCAATGCTTGAATGGTTCAATGACTAACTGTGGGTTTAGAGGCATTTCGTCAAACTATCTAGGTCGTCCTGTTCTTTGGCAACTGTCACAGGCTTGAAAAAATTTCTTTGCATCTTTGAAAATTGTGGGCCAATAATACCCTATTTGCAGAACTTTGTGACCAGTTCGTCGATCCGCGAAATGTCCACCACACTGTCCATCATGACAGGCCTTCAGAATGTCAAAAATTTCATCTTCATGGACGTATCTTCGGATGTGCATACCTGCTCCTATATGAAAAAAGAAGCCCCCAATCCAAGAAAATCAGGTACTACTCTAGACAATCTTCTTTCGTTCATTGGGAGTCAGATGTTTTGGTAATTTTCCTATTGCTAAATAATTGGCAACATTAGCATACCAGGGTGTTTTGACAGTAACCGCGAACAAATGTTCATCTAGAAATTAATCTTCAACTGTTGCTGCGTCCACTGGTTTTGGCATTTGTGAGAGGAAGTCAGGTACGGGATTTTATTTTCCAAGTCAGTCTTTTATTGTGATGTCGAATTCCTGCAATAAAATCAGCCATCTTGTTACTCTACCATTTTTAATTGGTTTATTTACTAAATATGTTATTGCAAAGTGTTCTGTATTTAAAACAATAGGATATCCAGTGATGTAATGCCTAAATTTAATAACAACATGTATTACAGCTAAAAATTCTTTTTTAGTAACCGTATAGTTCAACTTAGCAAGAGACAAATTCTTGCTACTATAATAGATTACATATGGTTTTTTGTCTTCTTCTTACCCAAGGACTGCTCCAATAGCTATGTCTGACGCATCTGATGAAATTTGAAATGGCAGGTCCCAATTTGGACCTCTAAGTACTGGGGCTGTTGACACAAGCTTTTTCAGATCCTCAAAACCATGGTCACATTTATCTATCCAAACAAAGTCAACATTCCCTGTTAGTACGTATAGAGGTGCAGAAATGTGAGAAAAATGTTCTATAAATCTCCTATAATAACTAGAAAATCCAAGAAAAATACGTACCTCTGTCTGTGTGGTAGGAGTAGGTATTAACAAGATTATTTGAATTTTGGCCGGATCTACCTGTATTCCAACTATTGAGATATAATGACCTAGGATGAGGCCTTCAGTCATCATCATATAGCATTTTTCATGGCTCAGGTAGAGCCTGGTAGCGATACATCGTTGCAACACCTTTTCCAATGTGTCTAGTGCTGGGTCCAAATCATCTCCATATGGTGTGAAATCATCCATGTATACTTCGAGCCCTTCATTTATTAAATCTGAAAAGATGCTAAGGATAGACCTTTGAAATGTGGCAGGGGAATTGCATAGGCCAAAGTGTAAAACGTTGTAGGCAAATGTTCCCCAAGGACAGGTAAAAGTAGTTTTTTCTTGGTCTTCAGGGGCAATCTGAATCTGATTGTATCCACTGAAGCCATCCAGGAAAGAAAATAATTTCTTTCCTGCTAATGTGTCTAATACCTAGTCAATGAATGGAAGGGGAAAATGGTCTTTTTGGGTTGCTTTGTTTAATTCTTTGTAATCTACACAAATCCTCCATTTTCCATTATTCTTTGACACCACTATAAGTGGAGAGACCCATTTTCTATTGGAGATAGGATAAATAAAGTTTACATCTAAAAGTTTTTGTAGTTCAGCTTTCACAATGTCTTTTAGATGAGGGTTAAGTCTTCTTTGGGGTTGGCAAAGAGGTCTTGCATCCTTTTCTGTATAAATGTGGTGTGTACATAACTGGGGATTGATTCCCTTCATGTCTGGATAATCCCATGCAAATGCTTCCTTGTATTTTCTTAGTAGTTGGATCATCTTCTTTTCTTGTTCAGGAGTCAGGTTACTATTAATGTTTAAAGTTTTTCCTGGCTCAATCTCTATAGTTTTGCTATGTGAAACAGAGGTAGTAGGTATTGTTTGATTGTGAGTGTCTTTGAGAGTATCTTCTTCCGATTCATTATCAATTGCTGCCTCTATCATGTGACATTTTATGTGGGATCTAGCTTCAGCTTGGTTAATAAAGTTGTTAATAACATCATCCTTTGTTTGATCTTTGAAATCGAGGGCATCTTCTATAGTTAATGGGGATCTAATGTTTTCGGTAAGGTATGATAGAGGATGTTTGTTGGTTTTTATTATTGTGACACTTGGCTAGGCTCGAGGGTATAGGGCCAGATTCTTGATATTACTCCCTCTAGTTATGGTCACACTGCCTTGTCAGCAGCTAATATAAGCACCAACAGTTGCAAGCCAAGGTCTGCCTAAAATTAATGGGTGTCCATCAAGTTTGTTTTTGGGGTTTATTATGAGAAAGTCGACAGGATATTCTGAGGAATCAACGGATACCATGACATCATGTGGTGTGCCTTCTGGCCTAACCACTGATCGGTCAGCCAGTTCTAATAAAGTGGAGGTTGGTTCTACTGATGTAATGCCTAGTTTTTGACAAGTGGTGGTTGTTAAGATATTAATTGCAACCCCTAAATCAAGTAAGGAGTTTGAAAACGTTTGTCCATTTATTTGTACTATTACTATTGGATTTCTTGGGTCTTCATATCTAACAGGTGCTTCTCTTCCTAGTAATGGGTTAGATAAGGTGCCAACTACTTGGACTATTGCATTATTTGTTATTCTCCTCCTTGGATTTTTTATATATAGCTCTTTGATGGTCTTTGCATATAGTGGGATTTTTATGTACAGTCTCTTAAGTTCTCCCAGAATATCAAAATTAGGATGTTCTACAGGTCATGGTATAATTAATCATTTTGGGAATGGAGGAGAAGATGTGGGTGCTTGATCATGATTTTGTTTTCCGGCCATATCTTATTCTTGTAATTGTTGTTCTATAGGTAACTGATTTTCAACTTGAATAGTTTTATCTCCCTCGGTTTCTATAATGTGTTCAAACCTTAATTGAAGATCGTTGCACTCCCTTAGATCGGTTTCTAGGTTTGGTGTTTCAATTATTTGAATAGATTGGATCGGTCTATTATTTGGATTGGGTTTAGGTTGGGATAGGACTTGTGGTCTTAAGTTGGACTAGGGATTTTTTTGTAAAGCTAGCAGAGTAGGCTGAGGGAGTGGAATGGTTCCTATTGGCTGATTCATCAGTCTTTGCCAGTTTGTCTACTAGGCTTGACTCTGCAAAGTGGGAGGGGACCATTATGTTGGGTATGCATTACTTTGCCAATATGGTGGGTCATAAAGAAAATTTGGCCAATTAGATTGGCTTGCTTGATTCGACCATGGTGAAGGAAATGGTTGTTTGACCAATTTGAGAAGGGCAATTGATTTTTCCACATTGTATTATATTGTTGAGCATGATATTGTGAAGGCTGGAAAGAAGAAGCTGGATCAGGGAACATACCTGATTGTCACGGCTACCATTGACAGTGCTGATTCAGTAAGTACACCAGTTTTGGTTCTTCTTCCACTTCTTTATATACTCCTTTCAAGCCAAGAAGTGAGGGACAGCTTTCTGTAGAGTGGTCTTTGGTACAGATGGCGCAAACTTGAACTGCATCTAATAAGCACTCTTTCTAGTTGTGTTTCTTTCTGCATCTGGGACAGAATATTTGCAGATTTTGCTTCGCCTCTGCTTGTTTATGTTTGGCTTGCATAATATCGAGCTACATTGTCAGAGTTCCCAATATATTAGTTTTGAAATTTTCTAATAAATTTCCAATTTCCGCACAAGTTACTCCTTCTCCAGAGATCTTGTTGTCCCTTGTAAACTTGTCATGTTCCACTGGACTTAGCCTTGTACTTCCTTGTGAGCTCCTGATACATAAATCAATGATGTTAGCAAAATTTTCTTGGTAGATGTCTCCTTTTCCCATAATATTCAGTGTTTCAATCCATTGTTCCTTCATACCTTTAATTAATGTTGTTTTTAATACATTGTAAAGTAATGGTAGTGATTCATAAAGAGATCTTTGAAGATTATATTGAAAACGTTCAACATATTCTTCTAGTGTTTCATTAGGTCTAGCTACCATCTAAAATATTTCATCTTTTAACTCTCTAGATCTACAATAATCTTGATATCTCTTCAGGAAAGCACCTTTCATGATCTATTCCCAATCATTTATAACACCTCCACCCAACCCCATAAACCATCATAAAGCAGCTCCTTTCAATGTAAAGGGAAACAATTTCAACTTTTGGGGATCAATGGTATAGTCATATCCTTTATACAACACATCGAATTCAAACAAAAATGAATATGGGTCTTTCAATGTTAGGCCATGAAATGTAGGGATATGCTAGAGAGGAATTGCCTTCATAGGTGCATTGACTGCAGTATCTACAATGGGATATTGCAGTGTGGAGGTTTGACTGTTTGGCTGGTTTTGGGCCATTTGGTTAAATATGTGCCAACAACCTTCCGGGATTTCTAGGAGGGTATTCTTAGGTTGGTTAGACAGAGCAGGGATGGCCTTTATAGGAATGGCCTTAACAACACTTTCTTTGTCTAAGATAATGAGAGTTCCTAATGTCTTTGGGGATTTTGGCTCTTGAGGTTCTTCGACTTCATTATGAATTATTTTTGCAGCATTTCCCTTATCTGGGATTCTTAATGGCTGAATTACTCCAAGAGGAGATCTTGGTTGTTCAGTTTCCCCTGTTTCTCCTCTCCCTTCGAGGAGATTACTAAGGTTCCCTTCTTGCAATGATTTTGGGATAGAATTCTCAATTTCTTGAAAATCTTGCTCCTTAGTTTGGCTATGCACCTCAGCAATGACTACAGATGATGATCTTGTGGCCTGAAGGGAACTAGTAGGTTGTCTAGAAGTAACTTTCTAGGTCCTATTGAAGGTTGAGATTCTGATTTTTTGAGAATTTAGTCTATAAAGGTTGATCACCCAAGGGTCACCGGCCCCTTAGCTTTATCAGGCTTGGGTAGTGGTTTAGGATTCTTTACAGGCTTTTTCTGCTTAATCATGTGCACAAATCAAATGCTAATTTCCACCCAAAAACAACAACAAATCTGCAAGAAAACAGGTAGGGGAGCAGGGTTGTTACATGCTCTGTACGCCGGTTCTTACCTTTCGTTTTTAAAACCCAATTCTCTCCTAGCAGGTACTTACACTACTTTGAAAAGAAACAAGTGGCTACACTCCCCCCGACAACGGCGCCAAAATGTCAAGCAGTAAAAAGGATCTTTTTCACCTCTATTCACCCTACATTAATTGTCAATCCAGGTATGATTTGTTATCTCAAAGAGTGTACTCAGTTTGAGGTGGTCATTTGTCAGAGTAAGGCTAGTAATATAGTGCTTATGCAAAAATAACTAAATGCTAAAAACAAACTTCTAAATGTAATGGAAACAATTGGAAATGCTTGTAACTAAATCATTCAATGAAGAAACTATAGTACTTCACCAGTCAATGGTTCAGTAATAATAACTCTTCACTTTGTAAACTAATGTAATTGAAAAGAAATCAAAGAAAAGATCATCAACCTGGGAACTGGACATAATAGTCAATGTTCACTACAGTTTCAGATAATTATGTTCACACCAAAGCAATGATAATTCAAATAACAGAAAAGGGAACAACAACTAATCTATTTAATAAGATTGAACAACAAGTCTTTAATCTAAAGAAATGAATGAGGTAGTAAGTGTAATCTATAGGAATTAAACAATAATCCTTATCTCAGAAATGATTTAAATAGTAAACGGAAATGGAACAACAAACTAAAGTGAAGTATTGAAATATTGAACAACAATCTGAATCGAATGTAAATGCACAACAAATCAAATCGAATATTACACACAATACTTCTATATTGAAAGAAACAGTAATCTGAGTTTCTGTACAACAGTTACTAATCATGGTTATGAAGAAACAACAATTGTGATCACAGTGGAACAACAATCCCAAATGAACAGCAATCACATGTGGAAGTAAACTATAGATAAATAGACAATAATATCGATTTATAAATACACAACAATGTTACTTTG
This sequence comes from Pinus taeda, assembly GCA_000404065.3. Taxonomy (NCBI): domain Eukaryota; kingdom Viridiplantae; phylum Streptophyta; class Pinopsida; order Pinales; family Pinaceae; genus Pinus; species Pinus taeda. Next base: position 57,284 of record APFE031175440.1, read on the forward strand.
TAAACGAACAAAAATGGAAATCTAGAAGGAACAACAATTTTATATGATAATATCAATCTATTGAGGGAAAAACAATACTATATAACTTCAAAACGAGTAGTATAACATTCATGTGCAGAGAATAACCTTACTATTCGAATAACAATGAAATGTAATAGAGCTAATACATGAAATAATAAAGAACAACAGATTACTGAACAAAGCGAATAAGAGAGGTCAAACCACACGCGACTTAGAATAAAAAAATAATGGTACAAGAGCAAGTGATCCACCAAGGCCGGACCCTTAGCCTCCAGGGACGCACTACTTAAGATTTCTCAAGAATCAAAGATAGAACAACAACCAAAGTTTATATATTAAGCATCAAAAAAGACTTACAACAATCAATCTTTTAAAGAGAGTCGATGATCAAAGTTTCAGTTACAATAGTGAATTTCATAAAAACAACAATAGTTTATCCCCTAGGCTAGCAATGTTGTCCCTTCTTACAACATCCGAGTGGAGATATCAACGATACAGAGAATATTTAAGATAGTGATCCCTCAGGATCAAAGGACCATGATGGATTCGCCATATTGTTAGCTCTCAATTATCTTCTTGTTCTCTTGCACCGATTTGGCATCTCCTCTTCTTTTTCCTGACTTATACACTCCAGTCTGGATTGCCTCGTTTGGATGTAGTTCCATGTTAGAGGGACATCAGTTAACTTTGTCTTGTCTTTTCCTTTGGAATGGAGATCTTCCGATTTTTCCTTTTTCTGCATAGGAAAAGGGTAATTATTAGCCATTTTACATTGCACACAAATCTACTAAACTTTATCATAATCTTTCATCCTATACTTATTTCATAATGCAAGGAAGTTATGAATTTAAGGAAAAGATGACAAAATAAGTGGTAATTACATACCTTCTCTAGTGCTCAACAAATGCGAAAAACAATTATTGAGGGAAGTTCTGGGCAAGAATGCACAAATCAGCAGAGGAAGGTGAGCCTTCTTTCCCCGGATTGTGGAATGCAGCCTTGATGAAGGCAGAGTTTGGGTCAAGGTTGGCTCGACTCACAAATGGGCAACTAAAAGAAACTAAGACAGTAAATGCATGGGGATAGTAAGTGATAACATAAGTGATTGAAAGTACATGCAAAACATGAATGAAAGATTCACCAACCAAATGAACATGTGTGTGGGTGGGGCAGTTCGTTGGTTGGGCGAATGTCCATGCAAAACAGTTTCATGCATGCAACAACAATGAGATAGCAATGAAAACTGAAATAGATCTAGGGTAAGCTACTATATATGTAAACAAAAAAAAGTGTTCAAAAAAATAAAGTAAACAATACTCCTACAAGCAAAAGCACTAAAGGCGACAGAAATGTAGCACAAGGCATGCGAAGTGGGCTTACCCCAAAACAGCTGAGCTAAATGTGCCGATTGCTCCTATATGTGATGTGATATGTCAGGGCTGCAAGGTTGATGTGAGGAATGAGCCCTCCAGTGTCTTTTTGATGATTTTTTATAACATCGAGGTTGTGACATGCATTCCATGAATCTAGGGGAACTGACACTTAGTGGGAGGTTTCAAAATTAATCCTTGCATGTAACCTCCAACTGCTAAACATAGATCCCTGAAACAAGGGATGCCTTTTCATGATGCCTTGGGAGAAGAAGTCCATGCATGCAAGTCTATTTTTCTTAGTTCCGCAGGGAACTGGTCAACTCAACTACACATGCAAGGGACTGCTCAAGTGCAGGAGAAAAATGCACATTTTTGGCTAGGAGTTGGGAGGGCTACCCAAGAGATTTGTGCAATTTCGCGGCAGAGCTGCTGATGCAGGAGCATTCAACCCAAGGAAAATCATTGTAAATTAGTAGACATATAGGGGTCAAGTGCTTTAAGGAAGCTAGATTCCTAAGTGATGAATTAATGTAACATTTAGGCTTTTGAGTGAGTAGGATAAGCATTAATTAGATCATGTGAGTATGTTTGTAAATGATCTTGAATAAATGAGAACATGAGTGGTTAATAAATACAAAAGAGTTAAAAGTCAATTATAACTCTTAAGTAGTTTCATGATTTGAAGAACGAGTGATATTTTCAGGAATTAAATGAAGTAGAAGTGGAGATAAAGGATTTAGGAGTCAGTTCGGTAGATTTAGGAGGAGAACCAGAATTAGTTCAACAGAGATTTCTGGTATAAATGTAAGCCTATAGGCAGAGTAGAGAAAAGAGGCCACTGATAGTTGAAGATCAGGCCTCAGAGACAGAGTGTCTCAATATGTAATTAGTTGTTTGTTTATCAATACAGAGGTTTATCCAAAACTGTATATGTGTGTGTGGTATGAATATTGAATGATTGAGTTACATATAAATTGCATATTCTATAATAGAGGTTGCAGGTAGAGTTTTATGGAAATACGTAGAGGAGGTATTGATTTAGAGGAATCATAAGGGATCTTTGAATCCAGCTAAAGGACCAGAGTATGCTCTGGAGAGGAAAAGATTTGAGTATTAGAGAAGTAAAGCTCAGAGGAAGTTGATTAGTAGAATCCTTGAAGAAACTTGAAGAACCCCAAACCACAGAGAAAATGTTGAATAAACAACAAAAACCATAACGAAAAGGAACGAGCGGAGAAGTGAAGAGGTAGTGCATATTAACTGTTAGATCACAGAGATCAATGGTCCAGATCAACCCGTGAAGAATCGGTAAACCTTGATGGAGAAATAAGGAAGGAATAAGATGTTGACCATCGGATCGATTGCCATCACTCGACGAAAGAGCACAAACGATAACGTAGTGAAGAGGTGGTATTTCAGGTGGAGGAAGAATGGTAAGTGGTATTCCACTTAATGTTTGAAACATAGCAGTGAGTGGAGTGGGGAAACCACTTTATCGATTGGTTATTCCCCATGTCCACTGTCTGCCTGAAATAAACAACAATCGTCATATTTCAAGGAGCAAGATCAATGGCAGAGGTTCACCATTCTGTTTTGTTAATTGGGTGAAAATCCTACCGTTAGATCAAGCCTAGATCGACGGTCATAATTTGATCACTTATCACATTTGGTGAGGAAAGGACGACAGAGTATAAAGGTTTTGGACTAGAGAGCAGACCCGACGACAAGTATGAATGTATATTTATAAGGTTTGAAGTCTGGCCTATGTGTTTTGGTCGAGTTTCCCTTTCTAATCTGATAAAGTTGAAATCCCGATTAAAAGGTAAGATTGTGGGCTAATCCTTTATAAATGGGTATAAAAGGATTATGCGCAGGTAGATGAAGTTTCATATATAAGTCCACCATTATAAAGGATAAAGGGGTTACAATAGAATTAAAGCACCGATAGAGGGTTATGGTTAACTTCGATATAACAAATGTTAAAGAAGGGTTTTTTATATATATGTATCAACAATGCTATGAAATCCTAAAGCGAAAATAAGGATTAAACTGAGGTTTATAAAGGGTGATTGAATCCCGATAGAAGGAAATGAAATATTGGGCTATTGTAATGAATGGTTCCATTGAGTTAATAAGGGGGCCTTAACCATTGATGGTTGAAGATTTGACTCAGAGAGTTAAATACCTGGGACTAATGTGTTTATGCATTGTATATGCATACTGTGGGTGTAAGCGGGGGTAACCTTGCATCATTTGTTATTAGAGAAGAATTGTAATTGAAACAATTGATGTTAAAACAGAACAAAGAAATTCTATGTGAAAGAGTTGAGAACAAAGTTATGTGTCAAAGATGTTTGTGTAGGAAAGGAAGGATCAGATACTAATCTGACAGGAAGTAGGCACACAAAGGTGATTTGTAGTAGAAATCAAAGATGCAAGAAGCAGAGGACAATCCATTCAAGGTACAAGTGGAATGGTGAGACAAGATCATGCTAAGATCTTGAAGGTGAGGTGATATGTTCTGTTTTGATTTGAGATTGTGAGTTTATAGATTGATATGCAGGTGATAGCATAAGAAGGTGTGAAAAGTTGCAGCAATCTAGGGCAAGGAGTGCTCAATTGGTTCCAAAGGAAAGAAATAGAGAGATGCTACAAGACTGAGCTCAAAGGAGAGAAGCCTAGTGAGGCATATGTAGTAAGAAGGAGACTTGTTACTACAGAGGTATTGTTGCAGCTCACAAAGGTAACTCCACAAAGCATGTGGGTAGAATTACCAAGGTAATGAAGGAAGCTGGCAAAACTTTCTAAGTGAAAGAAGAGGTTGTCAAAACAAAGTATTTCATTGTGATTGAAATACAAGAGGACAGTTGTGTTTTTGAAAAGTGCATATGAGTTGAAGCCTAGAAGGAGCAGAGAAAGGTGCTCAAAGGAGGTTCCAGAGATAGAGAACCAAGGGCTTGCCAAAAGGCCAAGTAAAGAGGAAAGCTTGGTGAGGTAAGTTGCAACAAGGAGGACTTGTTGTTGCAGAGGCTTTAATGTAGCTCATAGTGAGTGAGTGAGGAGCTAATGATCATAGAGAAGAAGAATATGACTACTCATAGTCATAGTGGAGGTTCTGAGGAAGACCACAACAAAAGAAAGATAAATAGAGAGGATTCCAAGGCAAATGGGAAGAGGATTAGTCAAGAGGAAATTGAAAAGGAGATTGTAGAGTTAAAGGAACAACTCGATGCATTAAAGAGAATACTTGAGCAAAACCAAAAACTAGGTTGGGTCTTGAGGGAAACGCTAGTGGAGTGGCATGAGATGCAGAGAAGGCTACAACAAAAGAAATTAAAGTGGCTGAGGGAAAAACTCAAGGAAGTTGAGTTGGAAATGGAAGAGTCCATTTGTGAACCAGAACAGGGAGAAATTCTGGGAGAATGTGAAGACTACACTGAAGATAAAGAATGGAGATCAAGTGAGGATCTCATGGACTATTGGGATAGTTCAAAACAGCATGAGGAGATGTTGACTAAAGTTGGAGACTTGAAGACTGAAGCTTCAAGTGAGGCCAAAGGGTCACATGGTTTTAAATCAGAAAATTTGTGTATGTTTGTAGGTACAACATGTAAAGAAGGACAATTTGCTCATATTGTCACAAAGGAAGAAGAAGACAAGCATAATCTAAATTATGTTCTAGAAGAAGAAGATATAGATAGATCTCATAAACAGTTGGGAAAAGATATCATGTAACCAAGTGAAGGGCTTGAGGAGATTGAAGAGGAGACCATCGAAGAATTTCTTAATCATATGAAGGATTTAGAATAACAAGGAGATATGATGGTTGAAACATCATGTAGGACCATAGGTTCTTATGTTTGTAAGACTGATAGTTTGTTTGTGGACGCAGAACAAATGCAGGAGAATATTAATGCATATGGTGAGACAAGGATAGCTCTTGGAGAAGGTAAACAACAAGAGATTAAAGGAAAACTTGAAGAAGAGACTATGTTGGTTGAAAACATAGTAAAGGATCATCAGTTCACTATGATGATAGGCACAATGGAAATAGCCATGGAAACTGTTGATACAGTCAGTAAGAAAAAAGGACATCTACTGAAGGATGTTAAGAAGGAAGAATCCTATGCAAAGGATTTAACCTTGGGAGAAAGAACACTAAAAAAGGAGTGTTTTGTAGAGGATGAGCAATATTTTGAAGTTGTCAAAAGTATGGAGAAGTATCTTTTAGAAGATAAAAACTCTAAAGTAAAAGAGGATGGAGAATTTCTCTTAAATGAGAGAAGCAATGACTTATTGCAGTAGAAAGAACTTAGGATTATAAGTGATGATGAAGTACTTATGAAGTGTCACAGAGAAATTGCATTGCTGGAAAATTCAGAGTATGATAGTGTGATTGCAAAAGAAGGCGTTATAGTGGACATGAAGAGGAAGACATAATTAGAACAGATGGTGTGGAGGAGAGACTAGTTGATAGTCTCATGAGTTCTTTTGAGAATTCAAAACATCATACTGATGTGCTGACAGAGGAGAAAGAAACAAAGAAGAAAACTGAATTGTTTCCAAAGGAAGATAAGGCACAAAAGCCTTATGTTTCTTATTTTAACAAGTATGTTGTGAATGCAAGTTTAGTTGCAGATGCTGGAGAAAATTTGGCATAGATGAGCAGCCAAACAATAATGAAAGAAGAAGATTCTATGGAAGAAATTAATCCATGGAACAGAGATGTATAATTGCTGGAGAAAATGTTGGAAAGTCATGATTCAATGTAGAAAGAGATAATCATGAAAGAGGATAAGGATGAAAGGGAGGTAGTAAGCATATCAAAAGTTGGAGCAATAGCAAAAGTGGAAGAAAAAATAGACCAACAACTACAAAGTGAAAGTACCCAACAACAATTTGAAGAGGTAGTGGGTAGCTGCAACAACCTGAAGCAAAGAGAAAGAGGAAGAAGTAATTGGTAAAGTATGGACCAATCCAAGGATCTACTGGAGACAGAGATTGAAGAAATGTGGCAGTTGATGATGAAGCAGTCCAAATGGAGGAAAATGGTAGTAGCAGGAAGCATGATCAATCAAAGTTTGAACTCGATTGATAAAGAGAAGAAGATGGGACATAAGAGAGCAAAAGTGCAGCAATAACAAAGGAACAATACATTTGAGCAGCTACAAAACAAAGTAAAGGATCCAAGAAGATAAAGACAAGAAGACACATGATCAAGAGATCATGAATATTTTCTACTTTGGGAGTCTGATGCAGGAGCATTCAACACAAGGAAATCATCGTAAATTAGTAGACATAGGGCGGTCAAGTGTTTTAAGGAAGTTAGATTCCTAAGTGATTAATTAATGTAACATTTAGGCTTTTGAGTGATTAGGATAAGCATTAATTAGATAATGTGAGGTTATTTGTAAATGCTCTCGAATAAATGAGAACATTATTGGTTAATAAAGATAAAAGAGTTAAAAGCCAATTATAACTCTTAAAAAGTTTCATGATTCGAAGAACGAGAGAGAGTTTTTAGGAATTAAATGAAGTAGAAGTGGACATAGAGGACTTAGGAGTCAATTTAGTATATTTTAGAGGAGAACCAAAATTAGTTCAACAGAGCTTTCTAGTATAAATGTAACCCTATGGGAAGAGTAGAGAAAAGAGGTCACTGATAGTTGAATATCAGGCCTGAGAGACAGAGATTCTCAATATGTAATTAGTTGTTTGTTTATCAATAGAGAGGTTTATCCCAAATTGTGTGTGTGTGTGGTATGAATATTGAACGATTGAATTACATATAAATTTCGTATTCTGTAACAAAGGTTGCAGGTAGAGTTTTGGGTAAATATGCATAGGAGATAATGATTCAAAGGAATCATAGGGGATGTTTGAATCTAGTGGAAGGATCAGAGTATGTTCTAGAGAGGCAATGATTTGAGTATTAGCAGAGTAAAGCTCAGAGGAAGTTGAGGAGTGGAACCCTTGAAGAAACCTGAAGAACCCCGATCCATAGCGAAAAAATTGAATAAACAGTGAAAACCATAAAGAAGAGGAACTAGAGGAGAAGTGAAGAGGTAGTGCATATTAACTGTTAGATCACAGAGATCAATGGTCTAGATCAACCCGCAGAGAATTAATGGACCTTGATGGAGAAACAATGGAGGAATAAGATGTCGACCATCTGATCGACGGATCAATATATCGACAGTCACCGCTCAGTGAAAAAGTGCAGATGATAACGCAACGAAGAGGTGGTATTTCAAGTGTATGAAGAATGGTAAGTGGTATCGGAGGTTGAGCACTTGATTTCACTTAGTGTTTGACATGTAGTAGTGAGTGGAGTGGGGAAACTGATTTATCGGGCGGTTGTTCCCCGTGCTTGTTGTCTGCCAGAAATAAATAACAACCATCAGCTTTGAAGGAGAAAGATTGACGGCGGAGGTTCATCGTTTTCTTTTGTTAATTGGGTGGAAATCCTACTATCAAATAGAGTCTAGATTGAGGGTCATAATTTGATCGCTTATCGCATTCGGTGAGGAAAGGATGGTGGAGTATAAAGGTGTTGGACCAGAGAGCGGACCCAATGACAAATATGAACGTGGATTTATAAGGTTTGAATTCTGGCCTATGTGTTTCGATCGGGTTTCCTTTTGTAATCTGATAAAGTTGAAATCTCAAGTAAAAGGTAAGATTGTGGGTTAATCCTTTGTAAATGGGTATAAAAGGATTATGCATGGGTAGATGAAGTTTCATATATAAGTCCACCATTATAAAGGATAAAGGGGCTACAATAGAATTAAAGTGCCAATAGAGGGTTATGGTTAAGTCCGATATAACAAAGGTTAAAGAAGGGTTTGTTATATATATGGAGCAACAATGCTATGAAATCCTAAAGCATGGATAAGGCTTAAACTATGGTTTATAAAGGGTGATTGAATCCTGATAGAAAGAAATGAAAGACTGGGCTATTATAATGAATGGTTCTGTTGAGTTAATAAGGGGCTCTTAACCATTGATGTTTCAAGATTTGACTCCTTAGAGAGTTAAATACCTGGGACTAATGTGTTTATGCATTGTATATGCATACTTTGGGTTTAAGCAGGGTAACCCTGCATCAGCTGCCCAGATTTGTTCAAATTCTAGGCTGAGTAGCCTTGCGGGGGAAATTTGCACAAATCCTGTAGGGAGTGTTGGCAGGCATGATTGTGCAATCTTGGAGCCCAGCAGGTTGCTAGACATGATTGCAAAATTTCTAGAGGGAAAGCTCGTTTCCTTCCAGAAATGCACAATTTTTGAAGGGGAATTTTCTTAGCTTGCAACTGGACCAAGTTTGTGTGAACTACCTATGAGGGAAATGGATCAAGTTATGACCATCAAGTTGCCTTTGTGCAAGAAAGACAATAATGCTTGTGAACTTGACGAAGCAAAGAAAGCTGCTGTGAAGGTTGGAAGGGAGGCTCCAAAACGAGGCTAAGGCAAAATTTTGGAGGCTGTTTATAGCCGCTACAACATCTCTGTAGGTATGAATTCTTTCTAGCATACCATGCCCTTGGTGCTTGCTTGAGGCCATATAATGCTTTCTTCAATCTGCAAACATATGCCTTCATATCCTTGACCTCAATTCCCAAGGGTTGTTCTATATAGACTTCTTCATCTATAGTTCCATTCAGAAACAGAGTCTTGAAATCCATTTTGTGGATGTTCCATCACATCGATGATGGTAGAGAGACTAATGATCAAATTGTTGTATATATTTTTGTTGGAGCAAATGTTACTTCATAGTTGATGCCTTCAAGTTGAGAGAACCCTCTAGCCACAAATATTTATTTCTACTTATGTATACTTCCAATAACTGTATGCTTGATCTTATAGATCCAGTTGGAAGTAACCACAAATTCGTCTTTGGGTGTAACATACCCCTTGACCAAATATTGACAATCAGCTACTATGCTCCCATCACTAAATTTAACTTTGATTAAAATTAGATTCAATAGTTTTCACATGCATAATTATTCAATCATCTCATGAGAAATGATAAAACATGTAATTACTCTCATATGATTAATATTCGACAACATAGAGAGTAAGGAGCCAACATATATAATATCCCATGCCATTAAATCAAACCAGATTAATTGAAAGAATGTCCCTTGGAAAATCGAGCACCACCACCCAACCTAGCACTGACTTCCTCCAGTTCACCCTTGAGCTAAGATTTCTTGCCATGGATCAACTACCTCATAATGATCTCCTCAATGGGTATTTAATTCGCTCTTTCATTATATGGCTTCCTTTAGCGACGTCCGACTTTTGGGTGGATATATTTATCCATTTCCCTAAGATTTTCCTAAAAAATCTTGCCTTTCTATCCTACGAGGCTTTTCCCATGAAAGCTTGAATTTCTCTTGTACAAGGCTTTTATGTCTTTCTTGCTCGCCTTTCTCTCTCATGATGCTTTTCCCATAAAAGCTTCCCTTTCTCTCCTGCAAGGATTTTATGTTTTTCTTAAACTTAGTATCTTTCGCTAGCTAATAAACTTAATGGATATTTATTTCCCATTCAATTAAGCTTATCTAGAATTTGATCTAGAAGTCTTATCATGAAATAGTTATCCATTCCCATTCACGAATGGGATTTAATTTGGCAAGAATCTCATCCCTAATTGTCTCATTTTCCTAGTGATTAAATTATCTCTATAAATTATTTACTTTCATTGTTACAACTCATACCTAGTTTTTTCAGTTACACTGAGTCTTATCCTAGGTCTGGCATGATAGAAACAGAGTATTACATATAACAGAGGGGTGTTACATACTCCCCCCTTTAAATTTACACCATCCTTGGTGTATTGTTGCATCTTACAATATATTTCCTCATTCACAAGTAGTTGTTTCTAAATTTACAGGTTCCCATGGCCTTGCCACCTAAATCATATCTTTGATACATAGGCTACAAAGGAGTTATACTAGCAAATCTTCTTCCATTGCTACCTATAAAATTTGTTTCAATCAATTTTTTGAGAGACTTTATATGAAAACACTCATTTTTTGTTTACCACAGTAAATTTCATAATTTGATATAACAATACTACTATTAGAGTAACTACGGGTTAATGTTGCCTTCCATTTAAACATGATTCCTCTTTTTCATTATATTTAAATAACAGGAAGAATTGCATGTTCTCCCAATGCATTTGTGTTCTTTCCATATACTTTCTTCTTGTAGTCTCCCTACATTAGACACAACAAGTCAAACTAGCACATTTGACCAATTAACATGTATAAAAATATCACATGAGGTTAGATCAAAACATAACCATAAAAACCATAAATCACATGTAACCATCAGTCATAGATCACATGTAATTATCATACATCAAAGTCATAAATCACATGCATAAAAAACTAAAATAAAACATTGATACTTATCCTTGAATCACTCCTTAGCTTCCACCTTTGTCTTTCTTCTGTATGCACTCTAGATCAGTTTCCACACCAGACAACCACTTAGTGCCTTCTCCTCAACCATGTGCACATACACATAGTGTGACTTACACACATATAAGTATACACGTCATCCAACCTTATGCAATACTTGCATCCACACTAGTACCATATGCACCACATGTACATAGTACCACCCGTACAACGTGTACACAATACCAAATGTCCATAGCCTCACATGCACGACATGCACCTTATCCACATGTTTTCAAATAATGTTAGTATAATTAACATAACCTCAAGTCAACGTTGAAAATTCATCTATCTATTCACACTACGTTTAGGAAATTCCAATCAAACCATGCTCGGTTTGTCGATTGGAGAATAAGGAATTCATGGACCTGTTCATCTCTTACAACCAAAGAAGAACTGAATTTACTTTTGTCAAAGTATTCAAGTGATTTTATTTAACTAATTCTTCTCACGTATCTTTGTGGTTACAGGAAAATTCCAATAAAATGATAACATAGAGGTAATCATGCATAATATAATGTTACCATACCAATCAATTTGAGTTTTGGGGTTGAATCTGTGACTAGACAAGGCCTTAATAACATCAAAATGTGACCTCCGCCCAATCATAAAGTAGGCTATTGACCATGCTAGTTAGTCTAGTATGGACTTCAATTTTATATATGAAGTTTAATAAGAATTTATCCTTTTCTTTAGCCAAGAAAATAATTGTTTTGTACTCAAAAGTACTCCACACATAATCTAGTTACGTTATATGATTTCTTGTTTCCTCTTTTTAACACTATTTCCAACACCTTGTTGGCCATGAATAATTCAATGTATATCGAAAAGACACTGAAAACTCAGTATGCAAATACATACACCTCCCATAGATGAGTCATAAATGAAGGTTCAATGTTCTCAATTCCACACCCACTAAGTTTTTAGGCACTATGTGTACCAGGGTGTGAACCTAGGTCATTAGCATGTTGATAGCCCACTTTAACACTAGATCATGACTTGGTAGAATATAATTCATCAATTATTAAAAGCCCTTAAAATAAATTATTTATTAAATACTTGTTATGGTTCGATATTCAAAATTAGACAATACTATCAATTCAATCTGACACGTAGACTTCTTCCATATTTCTTTATAGGAAACACTGGTATAAAATATGCATTTCAAATTTTACGATTGTCAATTTATTTGAATATATTACTAGATAGCATTTTATCAAACCAATTATCTTTGTACACAATAATCTCAATTACGACTACCACTTAGCCATCAATATGGTGAAGTCATCCTATTAATTTAGCAACATGTTGTTGCATGGTTTGTTATCCTCTCTCTTGTCTTACTTGATGCATTTATTTTTTTACTACTGACATAAGATCCTTAGATCACCATAAGCTGCATTAATGCAAAAAAAAATTGTTTACCAAAATTTTGTTAATTAATTCAGACCAATCATGCTCTGAATCTATTGTATACTTCTTGCTAGTCATTAGGCTACTTTGGATTACTCTATTTCTACTTCAGGTGCATCCAACACCACCATATCTAATTTGTTTGCCATTTCATAAAGAAGATATACTTTGTTTATATATAGTAGAAGCACACATATCATTTTTATCTTATCACTTCCCACAAGAAGTACATTTGTAAGATCTACAATCATTCTACTAAAAGCATCTTCTTCTTGCTACAGATTTGAAAGGTTCCCATTTGTGAGACATTAACAAAACCCATCTATATCTATATGGGTATGCACATCATGGTTGTGAAGTTTGAGGTTGCATATTTTGATTTAAAATAATTTACAAATTGAAATTTGATTGAACTTGATAATGTTCCCTAGAGATTGTATTTAATATTGTCTTACTACTATTAATTGAGACGCACTAGGAGTTTCTTTTACACTACTATTATGTATTTACACTAGATGTACTTGTGGGTGCTAGTCCCAATGACCTACTTATGAAGTTCATAAAATTATTAATGTATAATGTCTTCTTGAACATGTATACAATGACTTGTATTACATGTGTGCATACACTTCACAAGTTTGACCGTAGTTTAGTATAGATGCCTCTTACATATCTTAGCTACAATTATTGAGATATTTCTTTACTGGGAAGAAACCTGTAGGTTCCAAACTATGCATGTCTAATTCACTATGCATGTTTCTACTAAATATATGCATAATGACCGGGTAAGGTTTAGTTCCCTTCAATAATGTATATTTGAAGCATTTTCCCCATAAGGGTGAATTAACAGTTCAGCCAGTGGAAAAACCACACCAAAAAATGGATTGCATCATTACGTGTAGATGCACCAATTAATACAAAATATTAGATTGAATGACACTTTAAAAAAAATACATGGTCTCATACCATATATAGAGACCTATCTTTCATGAGCTTAATGATATTTTTTGGGAACTTGAAGAATAGATACAATTTAAGGAGACCTTCAGAATCAGTTCTAGGATGGAAACCAATTAATTAACCATCAATTTTTTGCTAATGTTTATAGAATGTCACGAAATTATTCCTATGATTTGTATAGATTCCCTCTATATATTTTATCTTTGATTTTTCCTCATGTTTCCCATGATCTATGGGAAGACCTATGATTATTTCCTTCATCTTTCATCCTTTCTTAAGATCTCTAGGAGTATAAATGTTATTCCATTAAGTTATGTCCTTGACTAGACTGTATTTATCCACATTAGTTTGTATTTTATTAAGATATGTCCTTGCATCGCAATCATACAACTCATAATTTAGTTTCAATATGAGTAAAATAATATGATGAACATATCACTAAAATTCATCAAAATTTTAATCCAATAACCATACTTTAAAAAACACTTATTCGCCACCCTTATTTATTCATAACTTACATTACCTAATATATCAATTATTCTTCCTAAAGTTGGTTATATGCTTTACTCCTCTTATGTTAAGGAATTTAGTATTTGAGCCTTCTCCTACCTCAATTTCAATGATATCTATTCCTCTTACGTATGTACTATGTGTTATCTAATTGGATATCTCATTAACGCTATGGGTTTATCATCCCACTTAATTTCATGTAATTCCTACCACTCAAGAAGTATCCCAATAAAATAGTAACCAATTTATGGTTGACCATTTATACTTATTGAAATAATCAATGTGCTAATTCTCATCACTTCTTTGCATTATACTCTATTCTACTACAACAATGTAAGATTCTATATTATACAACACATTGCAGAATTATTTCTTCCCTTATAACCTTTTAGGATTCCCTCTCCCCACAATACTACTATAGCTACTATAGCTACCCACAATACTTAGACTTGAGAAATTCGATATAAATGCAAGGATTAAATCCATCCTAGTTCATTAAATAAGATCGACTATACCCATTGTAAAGTATCTTAAATTAATTTTTAAAATATGATAAATAGTGAAAATTTGAGTCATCCATGCATGTAACAACATACAAATGAAAAACACAATGATTTGGGACATTATCCTCGTTCATCCACAACTTTTATCATATGAAAAACAAGAAGGACAACATACAACCTTGAAATCTTAATGTAAATTAATCAACTCAGAAGGTATTCATATTTTTATTAGATGCTTTATGCATAGAAAAAAGTAGCTCATATAATTATACACACACATACAACAGTATCCATAATTTATCTACTACATCTGAAAATCACTGAAGTTTTGACTTGTAATAACGGACTTATTATTTAGTAAAATAACAAATTTTCCTAAATGCTCACCCTTTAAAACTATCGACTGTGGTGTTCGAAACTACACGCAGTTATGCGTAAATGTTCTTAAGTTGGGCCCCTTAACCACTTGGGCAATCATACATTTAACTAGGAAATCATGATGGCCTTTTGGATTCCTAAAATAGAGACATCCATGTTCATACAAGTAAATCCTATTTAATCAAGGAATTCTACACTCCTAAAACCTCTTCTTATCATATAAAAGAGAAAAAACTTTCTTACATGCCCAGAAACCTGTTTATTTCATGAGAGCATCATTGTGAGCATAGCAAGTTGCTCTGCCGAGCCTCCTCTGGATGGTGACATTCCACACGTGTCTCACCCATGCCCATTAGGTGCCAGATGTTCTAAAACACACAAATCTTCTCTTTCAACCTGGTAATTTTGGCGACAGTGGCCTTGGGGAAATTTTTTTTCCTCGGTCAATATAATAAGAATGACCGATGCACCTCACCTCCCTAACTTTCCAGGTTAGTAGGGTTATCATATAAGCCAAGCAAAGGGTATTCTCTTTGGAAGGCCACAATGGGGGCTCAGGTTTATGATTACCCTCAAGAACTGAACATATATATGGTGACCTCAGTGGTTTTACTTCTTTAATCGAGAAGAATGAATTTGTGAGAATTTAGTAGCTTTCATTTCTATTGATCCTCACATCGAAATTAACTAAGAAGCTCTACTCACTCCAAAGTCATTGTGTAGTATACCTAGGGGGGATAATATGGGGTACAAAGGGAGGTACCCAAGGGAATAATGTCATAATGGGATGGACCATAGTAATAAAGAAGGTGGTTAACCCATATCATGTAAGGAACCACAAGTAGTTAGTAATAATGTAATGGGCCCATGGTATTAGATAGATGGTATTGAGGGAACCATGGTGGTTTTTATCAATGAATAAGCATTTATCTATATTCAGATCTTATCATTTCTTGGGTTCATTTCTATTATCATATATTTTCATATCAAATCTATGACAAGTAATATCAGAGCTATAACACAGTGACCCCGAAAAAGATAAAACTTAATACTAAAGGATGGTTATGGGTAGTATTTATATTGAAGAATTATCCATCGATCTAATAGTGAGCAGACATTGGGTGCACGTAACCTCAATGCAAGGAGAAGATAAGGTTAGTGTGACTTGTTTAAGTGTAATCAAGGATAAACACTATCCAAAATAAGGATAACCATGACCATGAGGATAAAATTTTCCATAGAATTCTTTTGGAAAGTAGAAGATTATGCAACAAATTAGTTATTTCCAGAATGTGTATGCAACTCGATAAGCCATTGCACCCGAACACCTCCAGATCAGTGGATAAGGCATGCAAAAAAAGATTGACATGGCAGCTTGGAAAAGGAAACTAGCCATCCTTAATAGAATTTTCTCAGTTAATAATATTGGAAAGTGATGTTATGTTTTATTTTTATCGATAAAACCAACATCTAACACCCACTTGAATTTATAAACTTCAAATCTTTAAATAAAATGTAATAATATCAATAGGATCTCTACTTCCCACTAATTTAATATAGGAATTTATATCAATTCTACGACACTTTAAAAAAAAATGTTACTCTCTCTTGATTAAAACAAGAGATTACTAGATTGGGAATGTGGGACTAGGAAGCTGTTACATGGAATTTGCATCCATAGATAAACACATTTTCCCTAGGTGGGTGACTACACCTAGAACAATAGAAAGAAATTAGTTTAACATTTTCTTATAGAAGATAGAAGAGATGTAGGAACTTACTTGTTTCCTTTCACTTCCTTGATCTCTTTTGAATCGCTCTCATTACTCCCACTTGAACTAAATCCGCTCAAAAGTTACCTGCATCAACAGAAACATAAAAAAGAAATGATCAAAGAATACATGATCTATCTACTATAAAACAATGGAATCGAATACATTGAAACACATAATCAACATAGATATGAGCACTCATATGAGAAAAGGAATGAGCACTTTAATAATGTACAAGGAAGAGTATCACCCAATACAGTTTGATCCTATGCCACTCCTCTTGCTTCAATTCAACCCTCACAACATCAAAAGCACAACACTCCAACAACATACCATTGCTTAACATAAAATCAATTCTCAAACCAACAGAATTTCCTTACAAACTTCAGATTCTAGCCCCTTCATCACTATGATGAGTGCTCAATTTATAGGAAATGGAGGTGGTTTGTCATAATGAGGGCATTGAATGGCCTTCTAAACTTGGATTTAGTTTCCATGGAACAAGGGATGAGAGAATATGAGGTTAATGGATCCTTAGCCTATCCAATTTCGAGCTCATAGGAGGAGATAAGAGATGGGAACCTTCTAGAATTATCTAGAATGAAGGAATATTCCGAGAACCCTATGAAAATTTCGCTCAATCTCACCCAGCACAGGCTAAATAGGGCCTAAGTGCATTGCAGTGCAGGGCACAGTGGGCCTGCTTGCTCTGCAACGCATTGTCTCAAGGCATATGTTGTGCTGGCATCCTAAGGAGGCATTTCAAGAAGGCTTTAGGCTAGGAAACTTTCATAGAAGGAGGTGTTAAATGAGTTTACTTCTCTACAACATGTAACAACAAAATTAGGGTTTGATGAGCCCTAAAAGTACTGATCTAAATGTCGGCAGTGATGTGCCTAAATAGACCTGTAACAATTTCCCCCTAAAGCATGAAGTTGAAAATTATGATGTCGAGTGATATGCTTTACGATGTGATGGAGAGGAGCTGAATTCGACGGTGACCTGCATTGATTACAATACATAACATCATGATATTTCGAAATTTTCATGAACTTTTGAGCGAAGGCATGCCCATGCTCAGCATACAAACTTTATATAGATAGTCGTCTACAGATATGGACCCATGATGGGATCACCATCAATGTAAAGCCATCATACAAATGATTTAGTACTATCGTGAAATTGCATCCCAGATGGATGAAACTAGATCCGGGGTATTCTATCTCGTCCAATCGTTCGCTCAAGTATGATTATAACAATGTGAATATGTGATACGAATTCAAACATGGGAAGAGACCATTTGATTACCAGCCAATGATGTAAGTCATTAATAGACGTGAGAGAGATCACCAATAATGATAATGATTCTCAAGGTAATGCAGTAAATTCTAGATTTTGTGAATAGATGTTTTGATGTTGAACACTATACTATGTATTTCAGTCGAAGGCCAATGATGTCAACCTATCACCAGAATCGAGAAACTTGCCGTTGATGTATGAAAGCCCCAGGGTACTGAAAGGGTGTTTCTAATTCAACTTCTTGGATAATGTGTTGATGTCGACAAGAAGTGACTCGTCGCAGGAGGGCCTTGATGTATCCCACATCAACAACACAAAATGAGTGTAATTATTTTGGAGATGGAATGTGACTAACGACACAAAGTCGAGGAATGGCAGTCATGAAAATGAAGGTTTATGAGTATTGCAAAAGATGAGTTTTACTGAGTGACTTCTCTTGAACATGTCGGTGACACTCAATGAATTTCCAACATTCACCCAAAACCAAAGTGATGGATGGTGTGATAGATCATAGCTATCATAACCATCGAGAAGATAACCCAACCAAAATAGTCATTGAGATGAAATGAAAGTGTGATGTTCAAGAGAAACTTGCTACCATAAAGTGATTTATCCCTTTTCCCATTTTCCCCGATCATTACTGACCAATACCTCTTTAGTTTTTAACAAGCTTGAGAAGGATAACATATGCTTGTAGTATGATTTCACCCTTCAGGTGAATCCATCGCTGTGTGATGTTTTAGCAAGCCTAGCGAAGGTGAAACTCGGTCTTGTCATGATGGACAAGTTTGTCGCTATTTGATGCTTTAATGTGTTTAATGACAATGAGAACTTAGTCCTTTTCATGTTTAGAGAGTTTGAAAAGGGAAAAAAAGAAAACTGCACAAGTTGTTTTTCGGAAGTTGGTCTCTCAAGTCCAAAAAAGCATAAAATAATACAAGAGAGAACCTATTGACCATGTTCGATCAATGTATTCCTTTTTCGTAAGTAATGTATCTCAGTATAGAAAAGGGTTAAACTTATAATGATTAGATGTCATTTCCAATCCATTTACGAGATTAAAAGGACAAGCGCTCGACAATCTTTTCATATTTCAAGAGTTTAAAAAGAGCTTAAAGAGGACTCCAGTTAGAGGAACGAGTGGTGTCTAGGATAGAAACTGGTTCTGGTGATGTTAGAACTTCTCAAAATATGTTGATTATGTGAAGAGATTGGCTAATAACACCATGCATTGCAACTTTTCCTCCAAAAAGAGTAAAATAACCAAGTGAAAGCATATGATCAACCAAGAAGATAGTGACGATGGAAGGGGAAAAACCAAGGCTTATCTGACGGAAGAGGCTAATAGAATGGTAATCATGAGGGTTAAAATATAGATAGGTTCATTTTTACACAAGCTTGAAACGAAAAACTATGCTTGGATTCATTTTCATTTTTACATAAGCTTGAAATGAAAAACTATGCATTGGTTTACATGCCCCCAGCATGATGACTCAATTCTAGGTGCATGCCCCCCAAGCTCCATTACATTCACCCTGTTAGACTACTCATGGCTATGGGGTGGATGGAATGAAGGTTCATTTATGAGATCAAGTGAAAGTCTCGATCAAAATTTTACAAGATATAATCAAAGACTCAAGTTGGAACTTTGCTCCAGGGGACCTTGTTTCATTTTTTAAGGAGCTTGACACAAGACAAGGAACTCTGCTCAGATTCCTTGTTTCATTTTTTAACTAGCTTGACACAAGACAGCAAACTATGCTCTAGGACCGATTTCATTTTTTAATGAGTTTGACACAGTAAAAGAACTATCCTCATATTCCTTGTTTCATTTTTGAACGAGTTTGACACAAGGCAAGGAACTATGCTCTAGGACCTGTCTCATTTTTAATGATGTTGACACAGTAAAAGAATTATCCTCATATTCCTTGTTTCATTTTTTAATGAGCTTGACACAAGACAAGAAACTATGCTTTGGACCATGTTTCATTTTTTAATGAGGTTGACACAATAAAAGAACTATCCTCATATTCCTTGTTTCATTTTTTAACAAGCCAAGGAACTACGATCTAGGACCTGTTTCATTTTTTAATGAGGTTGACACAGTAAAAGAACTATCCTAATATTCCTTGTTTCATTTTTTAATGAGCTTGACACAAGACAAGAAACTATGCTCTAGGACCTATTTCATTTTTTAATGAGGTTGAAACAGTAAAAGAACTATCCTTATATTCCTTGTTTCAATTTTTAATAAGCTTGACACAAGACAGGGAACTCTGCTCATGGAACTTTGTTTCATTTTTTAACGAGGTTGATAGAAGACCAAGAACTATCCTCATACCCTTTGTTTCATTTTTTAACGAGGTTGACACAAGATCAGGAAGTATCCCCATATTCCTTGATCACGACCCATAAGAGGTCATGACTTCCAAGATGTTCTCATTAGATGGGAGAACACTTCTCTGGAAGGAATAGGTAGCAAGGAATCCATTAGAGAGATCTGGTTCCAATGCCCCCAGTACATACTACACAACATCACGGAATTGATCGCCAGTTGATGTAGGTATGGAATGGGTTGCCACATAATGCCCCATGGTGGGGAAGATACCATTGGGACAAAAGGACCATTTAGGGAAAATGGTTGACTGGAAGCCATATCTGGATTGGGAGATTAAAAATGGAAAATGTTGACAATTCTCCCTTCATGTGGGAAACACATCACTCGAAAGAGTGTTGAAACAATTGCTCCCATTTCATAAACATAGTCATGCCCAAAAGGAAAATTGTAATCTAAAGGGGCTAGGACTACCATCACATTGAGATAAACAATTTTTCCTCCCAAAGTAATAGGCAACTGAGGAAGGATCCCTAATGGTTCACTGGTTCCTCTATTAAAAGCCAATAGATTTTGGGTAATAGGCACAAGTGGTGGTGAACCGAGCACTTTCCAAGCAGTGGAGGAAAGGATACTCATAGATGCACCTTCATCTATAACAGTGCTAGATACAATCATATTATAAACCTGTAATATGAACTGGAAAGGAAAATAAGAAGGAAGATGGCATCTTGCCAATCAATTCCAATCAAAGAAAGTCACGAGACTACTTCGATGGGGCACTATAAGAGTGGAAGAATTAATCCCCTGAGTTATGAGAACGGGAGGATTTTCCTCTTATCTTGATGAACAGGAGGGTTGCCTCCAAGCTCATTGGAATCTAGATAAACAGAAAGAACCTAAGTGGTATCATACTCACTCTCTATGGGAATCGTATGATTAACTGAAGGTGAAATCAGGTCAGTTGTTCCCTCGACCTGTGATTGGTTAGGTATAGACTCATGGGATTCACATTCGGAGACAGTGGGTTTAACTGATAGTTGATTTGGTTCAGTCACTTCATCAACTAGTGAAGGATTAAGGGAGAGTCTCCTATAACCAGATGGAAGTCGCTACGGAGAAGTAGGATGGTTATCTGTTATAGACATATTTGGGCACTGCAACCCCAACCATATATGTCCATAAACCAAGGGATTTTGAGTCCCTAAAAGTGTTGTTTCACACCCTAAAGGAACAAGGTCAGCTGATTACATCATCTCGCAAAAGTTCTCCATGGAAAACTGCTCAGAACTGGTCAAAACTGGACCATACAAATTGCTCAGTGGTAAGGGTGTGATGCATCTCACCTGCCACATGCAAAAAGTGTAATGCATAATAAAAATCCCTTCTGTAGGGTGTGATGAGCAAAATTAGACAAATGGCAGAGACAGTTTTTAAGGTGGATGATCATGGAATCTTCCAGAAACTTCTCCTGTGACACTTGCCTCTTTGAATTCACCCAGGGATGGGTAAGAGATCATGAATCTCCAAGTGGAACCAAGAACTATCAGAGAGAGGACAGTAATCAAAATCCCAGAAGATGACTCACCCCCTTGCAAACATCTATATATGGATCCCTCATCCCAGAGATCCAGGAGGCTAGAATTTTGTATCTTATAAAGAAGTGCTATTGGTTTCCTGGTGGAACATCATAGTGTTGGGTGATCTAAGCTTTTCATCAGGTAAAGAAGGACTTTCATGCTAGGAGGATGATGCTGGGTTAGATCAATGGGTTGTAATCCTCTCTTCTAATCTTTCTATCAATAAAGCTATTCAAGTTTTCCTCCACATTCTTGTATGTTTGATGATATATGCATTTATGTGGTCAATATATATCTGGTCCTATATTGTTTATGATTGTAGATATTTGTACTTTGAAGGTATTATGCTGCTTTGACTTTACAGGTACTCTTTGAAGCGGCGTAAGCAAGGAAGGAGTGGCAAAGATCTGTCAGAAGGGAGAAGGTACAAGCAAAGAACCAAGTGAAAGATTGAGGTTGGTATTCTTTGCTCCTCTCCTATCTACTTCTCATAAAGGAAAATGAAAGTAACTTTAATTTGTTTGTTTCTAAGATAGCTACCCATCTTAGTGGGACTAGCAGCTCTGAATGGACACTAGATTTCCCGATAACAAAATGGTGACTTCAATGGGGAGCGAATAGCTTGTTTGCTTGTCTATATTTGTTTTCTTTATAAACTACAGACGGAGCCTGAAGTTAAGCCAGCTATCCTTCAAACTAAATTAGCTATGCAAGTGCAAAGTAGATCAATGCTGCTTCAGTCCATCTCCGGGTTTTGCTTATAAAATGAACAATTGATTTGCAAACGTCATAATTTCCCTGGTGGTGGCTCAAGTAACCTCATTAGATCAACCCCTGTGATTTGCATTTACTGACTATCATTAGCTCAGCCTAAATCCCTGATCTAAGCTACAAACTGTGACCAAAAACCAAGTTGAAGTCTGATCCCTAGACCATCACACCTTCTCCTCTTGGAAATCTAGATGCATCGCACCTACCGTGTGCAGTAGGTGAGATGCATCCCTATTTCCCTGTGTTACAAGTGCGATGATCAGATAAGATTGTTTCTGCCTCCAGATTTTGGTTTTTGTTCACTCTCTTTAGCTTTATTCAAGAGTTTTGCTGTCTGTGATCAGTATGCCACTGTGGAAACTCCCTTCCTTTGCATTATTTAGCCTCCATTGTACAAACAATTGTGAATGTTTTTATGTATTGTTCACCATTTATAGTTCTCCTTTACAAAGAAGTAGCTTAGTCGAACTATTGTCTTTTGATTTGGAAGTGTTGCAAGTGTCGCTTTCAGTCAAAGAAAAGAACCCTACTATTCTTGATGGTCGATTACACTATTACTCTTGTATTTGATTTGAATTAATAGTTTTTCAAGTGTTGAAAGCAATTTTCAATTCAAAATCGCAAAGTGTCGTCATTGTCTTCGTTTCGTCTTTTGAAGAGAAAATTGTTAGTACTGTCACTTTGAATAGATAGTTTAGATTTGTACTTAGCATTCTTTTTGTCATCCACACATTAAGAAAGTGAAAAACAAATACATGCATGTGCATTTGCATTTAGACTACTTGTTGATTTTGATTTAGGACAGTGCATCTAGTGTGTGCTCTCTGCTCTATGTTGAAAGAATCTTGCTACACTTTCCTTAGTAGCTAGGATTTTCATTGCAAAAGGAAGAATAAAGCACTGTTTATCATCTTAGATTGCATTTTAGGAATTGTATAACTACATCACGCGGTGAACCTTAAAGGCAAACTTCTTAAGAAAGATCAACTGTAAAATAAATTCAATGAACATAAAAATGCTTTGGAACCTAATGCACAACATTTAGAATTCTAGGCTAGAGACGTATTCCAACGTCGTAAAGTCTGATAACTATCACTTTCATCGTAGGTTGGGTGATTCCTCCTCTTTGAGATGACAAGTGCCAGTACGGACTTGTGCTCCCACGTACCATCGAGTATATATTGGGGGACCACAATAGGCTATATCCTTTATCCTTAGGAAGTTGTGTTTGCCGCCCTATCGATCGCAATGCACTGAACACAGCATTAGGGAAGATTTACCACCATACCATAAAAATTATTCTGAAGTTTTGCGATTGGTTTGGTAATCCCTATGTCTAGATTTCAAAAGTAGTCTCTTTCGTTCCTTTTCAGACTCCTTAAAGGAAAAGGTCCATCTAAGCACTTGTCACTTCAGGCTCATTAAAAATCGAAGGTGACTAGAGTCATCTTTAGCTTTTTCTCGACTCTTAAAAATTGAAAAATCAAGTTGTGTCAAAGCGTCATAAAATTTGTTTTATCGGAATAACATCATTGTTCCCTCATTGGTCTTAGGTTGAGAAAATGGAGTCCACTAACCAAGGATTTCCCCTTGGGGGAAATCCTAGTCTTTTCTCCTCTTGGGGTGATGTTGATGCACCTCATATGGCCACATTGTCTCTTCCAGGACTGAAAATCAACTTGCCAATATGGCTCTTCTCAACCTCTGTCGTTAAAAGTACCATGATTCCTGAGCAATAAAATCAACAACTAGATGATACTAGAGTTACCCCCCAACCTTCTTCTTCGTTTGTTTCTCCCTCCCCTCCTTCCTCTTCACTTGTTGAAGCTGGTAAAGCTAAAAACGAAGTAACTGAGAAGAAGAAGAAAGGGAAGGAGAAGAAGAAGAAGGAGCCAAAGGAAAAAAGGGGCAACCATGCATCATCTAGCGAAAATCCACACACTGCACCTTCCAAACCTAAATATCCATGTGTCATTTGAAAAGGAGATCACTATCATCGAGATTGTCCTTGCATCTTTCGGATCTTAAGGGACTGGTCTCCTCGTTTGTACAATCTGGTGTCATCAACCTCTAACAATCATGTTGAGAGTACACCGTCAACTACTAAAAATGAAGTCTCTGGGCAGAAAGGAAAATATAAATTTCCTTGTAGGTTGTGTGAAGGCGATCATGCCATCCACCATTGTCCCTTCCTGGATGAAGCTAAAAGAGTCTTGATTAACCGTCCTATTTCACCGCTACGGTTTCCTCCTGGATATAAGAAACTCTTTCCAAGTCCATCGGTAGTTGAAATCCGACTGACACACCTTTTGTGGTTGGTCGAAGCATCTATCATTGAAGAGAAACCCTCTGAGCCCACACCGGACCAAAGTCATTGGGTTGAGATAGCAGTCGACCCAGTCTTGTCTTCGGAAGGTCCATCTTCAGATGATACAGTCATCGAAGAGAATGAGAATGACATTGTTCAAATTATTTTCGTAAAAACAGAGTCTGATGAACATGGGGGCAATCTACCAGTTCCTTTACCACAGGAAGGAAGTTCATCAGAGTCGTATCCGACCATTTATTTGGTCCCGCCTCCGAGCAACCTAGTTGTTTCCTTCAACTGAAATCTACTAGGCAGACCCTGTCTACCGTCTAATGTACCATTCTGAATCATTGTACAAGCTTACAGAATGGTCATGGTAGGTACTATCATAGATGCTCTGTGAGTATCCTTTCCTCAACTGCATGGAAAGTGATTGGTTTGCCATCGCTTCTGCTTGAGATGTGAAATCTGATAAGCTTCGACAAAGGAGCCAGTGGACCATTAGGGATCCTTCCAAAATTGCCTATAACTTTGACAGGGAAAACCATTTATCTGAACGTAATAGTAGTCCAAGGACCTCTATATTACAATCTATTCCTAAGGAATGACTACATTTATAGCATGGGATCCATTGTCTCCTCACTCTTTCGAGTAATGTGTTTTCCGCATGAAGGCAGAGTGGTCCAGCTCGTAGACCAACTTTCATTCCCTGACTCACACATAGCTAATAGTCAAATGCCATCCCTAACTAGTCTTTTCACACAAGGAATGTCTCATCAATCCCTAGTCCATCCACCTGATGAGCACGAGTAATTCGGCGATTGTGACTGAAACCCAGGGGGCATGCACCCTGGTCTGCTTCGGCAGAAGAACCCCAGGTATAAGGTGGGTTTCCACGTAGGAATATGACTAGTTTGACACACCCGTCCATTTATGAAAATGGGATTAGACCAGAATAAGATTCCCTCATCAAAGTTATGTGAGTGGAGGCCACTGCGCCATTCACCTCTGTCTATTTCGATAGACATCACCAAGGAAGTGTTTTGTTTTTGATGTGGATGGAGCAATATTGCAAATGCGAGAACTTTCATATAGTAACCTGGAAACTCTACTTCACTATACTTGGGGGCATGCAAACCTTTTTGTATGCAAGTGAAAAGTGACCAGCGTAATGCTAACTCCATAGTCTCTGCTAACTTCAACTTCTTAGGTTAGGTGATTGGTCGGATCGACCGTTCACCTTTGCAAGGGCCAAATGGCACCAGAAAAGTAAAGGAAGAATCTTCCTACCTAACCTTAGTAGTTAAATAACCCCTAGGAGAGTAGTTGGTTGTTTCGAGATTTCATGCGAAAGGCATTGGAGCAAAGCTTCGAATGGTGCAAGCTCCCTAAAAATTGAACCTATCGATGAGACATCCTTATTATACCACTAGCACGAGCAGTTTTACGCAAAGTTCAAACTTGTTAAAAATTAAACCTAAGCAATGAGCATATGTTCCACCGAATTTTAAACTCATTAAAAAATGAACCAATCTCTAGTAAATAATCATTGTGAATGCATTATCATCAGCTTTTGAGCCTTGGTCGTGTTCTTACCATCACCTCCACTCTGTTTTAGCCGATCATACCCCTCCATTTGATTGTTTACCATTTTGAGGAACAACTGCGATGAGTGATTTTGTTAGCCATCCTTATAACACTGCCATGATTGGAAAATTCCAAACCTTACCTGGAACCAGCTGCTACCCAAAAATATCACTCGTCCCTCAAAAACGAGTCTCCTTTAACCTCTTTTCGTATGAATCGTAAAATATGAAAAGATTGCCGAGCAATTGGCCTCTCCAACTCGTTAAAGCTATCAGAAGTGCTAACCCTCCTCTAGATTTTAATATTTTTGGACTTGAGGGATTATTACACAAAAGGATCGAGCGCTTGTCTTTTTCGGCTCGTTAAAACTATCGAAAATTCATCCCTTTCATATTATTTTATACTTTTTCGGACTTAAGGGATTATATGACGAAAAAGGATTGCTAGAGTTTCCTTTTTGTCCCTTTTCAGATTCTCTAAAATTGAAAAAGGACTGAGTTGTCTATGTCATTAAACTCGTTAAAACCAATAGCGACAAACTTGTCCATACAGACAAGAATGAGTTTCACTATCGCTAGGCTCGTTAAAACATAGCGACGGGTTTTCCTGAAGGGAAAACTATAGAACAAGCATATGTTATCCTCCTCAAGCTTGACAAAAATAAAGAGGTACTGGTGAGCAATGACTAGGGAAAAATTGGGAAGAAGACTTGAAGAAACTTTATTGGTAGCAAGTCGCTCTTGAACTTTCACTCCATCACCATGATTGAGTTCGGTTGGGTTATTCCGTTCACCGGTCATATTACCATTGGTCTACCGTACCATCCATTTTTGGGGTTAATGCTACAAATCCATTTTAGTGTTGTGGATATGTTCAAGAGAAGTCACTCAAAGAATTTACCAACCTAGCGTGTGTCTCATCCGTTGCAATATCTTCACCCTTCATTCTTTCATGACCACCACCCTGAACCATGTACCATTAGATCATTTTCACCTCCACAAAATCATTTGTTGCATTCCGTGTTGTAGATGTGGGATTCATTAAGGACCTCCTACAACGGGTCACTTCTGGTCGATGATAGCTCATTATCCAAGAAGTCGACCTAGGAACAACCCTTTCAGTACTTTGAAGCTTGCATGCCTCAATGGAAAGTTTCTCACTTCCGACGACAGGTTTACATCAATGGCCTTTGACCGAAGGATTTTGCGTGGTGTTTGACGCCAAGTCCCATTTTCACACAACATGAATTGTACTATCATACCTTGAGGGTCATCATCATTATCGGTGATTCCTCTCGTGCCTGTTAACAACTTACATCATTGGCTGGTAATCAGGCAATGTCTTTCCATGTTCGACTCCAGATCATCTTTTCACATGGATCGACTTGTACTTTGGGCGAAGATTGAACAAGTTTGAAGACCCTAGATCTAGTTTCATCCATCCGGGTTGTGATATATTCAGGAAAATAAAGACATCAAATGTACATCATTGCTGCACATATGATCATCCAGATCAAAGGATGATGACTCTATCAGAATCATCAGTCTGCCACACAGATGGTTGTTTGTCCTATGTACATGAAAATGAATTTATAAAGTTGAGCATGGGAATGCCCGCCTTAGCTAGATCATGAAAATGTTATGAAGATAATGTATTGTATTGTATCTTATTATGGGTCACCTTCCAATTCGAAAAACCTCGGATCCTCATGATAAAGCATTTCACCCGACATGAAAAGATTTACAACCTCATGCTTTGGGGGGCCACTGTTATGGACATATTTGGGCACTACAAGCCCAATCATATATGTCCATAAACCAAGGGCTTCTGAGTCCCTAAAAGTTTTGTTTCACACCCTAAAGGAACAAGGTTAGCTGATTACATCATCTCCCAGAAGTTCTCCATGGAAAACTGCTCAAAACTAGTAAAAACTGGACCATACAGACTGCACAATGCTAAGGGTGTGATGCATCTCACCTGCCACATGCAAAAAGTGTGATGCATACTGAAAAGCCCCTTCTGTAGGGTGCGATGGGTGGGAGTAGACAAATGGCAGAGACTGTTTGCAAGGTGGATGATCATGGAATCTTCCAGAAACCTCTCCTCTGACACTTGCCTCTCTGAATTCGCCTAGGGATGAGTAAGAGATCATGAATCTCCAAGTGGAACCAAGAACTATCAAAGAGAGGACACTAATCAAAATCCCAGAAGCTGACTCACCCCCCTGCAAACATCTATGTATGGATCCCTCATCCCAGAGATCCAGGAGGTTGGAATTTTGTATCTTGTAAGGAAGTGTTGTTGGTTTCCTGGTGGAACATCATAGTGTTGGGTGATCTAAGCTTTTCATGAAGTGAAGAAGGGCTTTAATGCAGGGAGGATGACGCTGGGTCAGATCAATGGGTTGTAATCCTCTCTTCTAATCTTTCTATCAATAAATCTATTCAATTTTTCCTCCACATTCTTGTATGTTTGATGATATATGCATTTATGTGGTCAATATATATAATGTCCTCTATTGTTTATGATTGTAGATCTCTGTACTTTGAAGGTATTATGCTGCTTTGACTTTACAGGTACTCTTTGAAACAGGGTAAGCAAGGAAGGAGCGACAAAGATCTGTCAGAAGGGAGAAGGAACAAGCAAACAACCAAGCGGAAGATTGAGGTTGTATTATTTTCTCCTCTCCTATCTACTTCTCATAAATGAAAACGAAAGTAACTTTGGTTTTTTTGTTTCTAAGATAGCTACCCGTCTTAGTGGGACTAGTAGCTCTGAATGGACACTAGATTTCCCGATAACATTATCCAACACTTTTTGGGCTTCATCCAAATAGGGAAAAAGGTGAATGGGGTGATTCCCTGTGCATAACCTATAGGGAAACTTAACTTTACCATTATTTCCATTAACTTTATTGCCACTAGTAGACGGTGTGTCACGAAAATGATCTCTAGAAGTTGATGACACAGGATGACATGAACGAGAATACCATTCTTCTAATATCTGAGGAATACCATAATAGTTTTGTAGAAGATGGTCTATTGTACAATGTTTGCAAGGATATCGAAGTTTGTGAGGCTTTTCAGACAGTTTCTCATCATAAGTTGTATTTGAAGCAATCATTGCTTGGCTGCCTCCCTGCTGAATTTTCGTCTTCTTCTTCTTATTCCATTTCTTTTTCTTCTTATCCACCTGGTTACTAGTGTCAATACTTTCACCAGGTGAAGAGGAAGAAGGGGAGGAAGAAACAACTGACAAAGAAGGAAAAGCCTCAACTTTAGGATCAAATGGAGGATGATTTTGTCCAGTTGTAGGAATATTTAATTGTTGGGCCAAGGAGGTTGAGAACAATCATTCTGGCAATTTGATGGTAAGTCCCGAAGGGACAATGTAGCCATATAAGGAGCACCAATATTTCCAAAAGGAGGAAAAGGCCTAGGATTCCCATAAAAAAGAATTCCTTGATCGGTGGACTCTGGAGTTGTTTCCATATGTCTCAACCTAAGATCAACTACGTAGTGACGTGGAGGATGTTATCCACAGTCAATTAATTTTATTTTAATCAAAATAACATAACAAAACAAAAGAGGGATAATCTAGGAAAAATGATTACTAAGTAACTGTGAACTGTAATATACTACCTCAGTAATGTAAGGACTTAACATACGTGCAATAAATATCCCCGAATGTTGTGTTCCGTGTATCATAGTGTCCAACGTGGCTGACTAGGTTACCTAAGGATGGAAAGCAACCTAATGTAGTCCTCCCATATACACCCAAAATTACGTGGAGGTCCAATCCGTGTTAGCATTGTCTAATGCGAAACTGCATAATGAGAGAATTCCTTTATACTTTTCATACTATAACACTACCCTATATACTCGAAGGTACGTGGATGAGCTAGGATATACTTATGTACATGGAATGAGGTATCGCATTCAAAATGTATCACATACAATTAAAGACAGCCACTATGTTTAATGACACCAAAACACGTCTCTAGCCTAGAACCTCTAAAGGTTATTTGTTAAGTGGCAATGCTTCATTATTTTAATTGAGATAACTTCTAAGTTGATCTTGTTAAGAATTTGTGAGTTGACCACGTGATGTCTTTGAAATTCCTAGAATGAAATTATGATTATAAACATTCTTTTCATTTAATTAACAATGCAAATTGGATCTAGTAAGGGATAGAGCAATCATAATGTTTTAATCAAAGAGAAAAGAGAACATCTAATGCAATTTCCCTATACTATTACTACAAGCACACACAAACCTCTAATTGCATAATGAAATTTTTTATTTTCAATTCCCTTAATGTTTAGATGAACAAAAGGAAACTAAATTCACATATAATCAATCAATCTTTTTGCAAGAAATGAAGACTTATGACAATTCCTTTTCGAAAGAAATGAAGGCTTTACGACACTTTCTTTTAAGAAAATATTAATCAACTATAAGCTAACATTGAAAATGAATTGATAATGATCAAGAAACCATTTAAGGAACACAAAAAAATCAAGGCCAAAGTAGGTCTAGAAAGATAAATACAACTTGATTTAAAAACCACAAGAATCATTGATCTTTCAGCAAACAATAAGAGAAGGAACCTTGGAAAAATCAAACCAAAGGTTGGTTTTTTTACCTAAAAGGAATCAACACAGGCCAGAGAGGGAGACAATGTGTTGTAATGCACTATCTCAAAGGCAGGTTCTACTTTGTAGCACATTGTCTCAAGACCAACACTGCGCTGGTGTTAGAGAGTCAATTCAAGAGACATTCAAACACAATTTTTGACTAGAAACACTTCAAGAGTACTAAAATGAAATCAATAGATCTAACAAAATTCTACTAGGGTGTAATATGATGAGAGTAAGCCACCAAGAACAACACGCATTCCCCATCGGAGTCACCGATTTGTTACATGGAATTTGCATCTATGTATAAATACATTTTCCCTAGGTGGGTGACTACACCTAGAAAAACAGAAAGAAAGTAGTTTAACCTTTTATCATAGAAGATAGAAGAGATGTAGCAACTTTCTTGTTGCCTTTTTCTCCCTTGATCTCTTTTGAATCGCTCCCATCACTCCCACTTGAACTAAATCCGTTAGAAACGTACCTACATCAAGAGAAACAGAAATAAGAAAATATCAAAGCATACGTGATCTATCTACTATAAAACAATGGAATCAAAGACATTGAAACACATGCTCATCACAAATATGAACAATCATATGAGAAAAGGAATAAGCTCTTTATTAATGTAGAAGGAAGAGTATCACCCATACAGTTCCATCCTATGCCACTCTTCTAGCTTTAGTTAAACCTTCGCCACATCAAAAGCACAACACTCCAATAGCATAACATTTCTTAACATAAACTCAATCCTTAAATCAACAAAATTTCCTTACAAAATTCATATTCTAGCCCCTTGATCACTCTCATGAGTTCTCAATTTATAGGAAATGGAGGTGGTTCTGTCATGAATAAGGGTATTGAATGGCCTTCCAAACTTGGAGTTAGTTTCCATGACGTAAGGGATGATAGGATATGAGGTTAATAGATCCTTAGCCTATCCAATTTCGAGCTCATAGGAGGAGATAAGAGATGGGAACCTTCTAGAATCATCTAGAATGAAGGAATATTCCCAGAACCCTATTCAAATTCACTCAATCTCATCCAGTGCATGATAAAGATGGCCTAAGTGCATTGTATTACAGGCCACAGTGGGCTTGCTTGCTCTACAACGCACTGACTCAAGGCATAGGTTGCACTGGTGTCCCAAATAAGCATTTTAGGAAGGCTTCAGGACATGAAACTTTCATAGAAGGAGGAATTCAATGAGTTGACTTCTCTAGGGCATGTAACAACTAAATTATTGATTCATGAGCCCTAAAAGTACTAATCTGAATGTCGAGAGTGATGTTCCTAAATAGACCTGTAACAGAAGGGATGTTGCATTGCCATCGCATTCGAAACTTAGCCGTTCCGGCTGAATGTTTTGACTACATGGTTGTATGCTATCATGCTTCCTATGACCATATCTACCATAGTTTTATCTTTCTTCTAACAGACATAGAATTTCAGACAATGCTACATGTGCCCGTATTCCCTCAGGAATGACTGCCTCCATATTAGGAAAACTTCTTTCAATGTTACAAGCCATATCAATAAACCACTTGTCCTGTGTAGTACTAGCCCAACCTAAACCAATGGTGCAAGCCTTCAGGTAGCATGGATCGAATGGGTTGTTCTCTGCGAGTAGAAACCATGCAAGAAATTCATCCATATCATGAATCAAGACAGCATGATTGTTCCTGTATCCAAGAATTTTCACTTCATCTTTTTGTCTTGTGGCAATAAACTTCTTCAGATTCATTACTATAGAAAACACTTCATCAATATTTCAAGCCAAACATTTGAGTGAAATTTTGGGAATTTTTCACTGGGAATAAATATCACATAATCATTCCCCAACAACCTATAGAATGAATGAAATACTCTAAATGTATTCACATTAATTATTACTAATAAAATCAATGGGTTGTATGGTCACAGAACCAAAAGGAACACCAAAATGATTATGCTACCATCGATGACCATCTGGGGTATGCACATGAGCATGTAGTAAATTATTCACCACCTACTTCCATAGATGATCGAGTCACTTATGCTCCAAAATTCTATTCGTGGGTTGATCACCATGTGCGCAGTACTCACTAAAGTTCATATAACCTCTCAAGATATCAAAAGAAGCAGAGGTTAGAGTATGATGAACAGGTTGATACATATATATAGCTAGTTTGGCAGAAGTCCATGCTCAATATTCCACATACCACCTTTGAGGATTTAACAGCCCCATATAACTAGGTTACCATATTTAGTGACTACACCATAAAGTGATCAATAGAGTTGGAATTCCCAATTCAACCACCAAAACGGATAACCATACACCATTTAATCTTGTCCTCTTCTTCATAAGAAACTAAATGAGATCTACCGTTGCACCCTCTAAGCATTACTAACTTGACGAGCAATGTTTTGACAATCTGAAAATGCATCATCGAATACATCATGTTTCTTGTTATGCATGTTTTGAATTACTCTTATGTAGGGCTCCTCAGCGCTTGAGCCAAGTGGCCACAGATACAACTTGAAATCATTAAGGTGTGCTAGATAGACAGTATGAGTAGGTTGAAAGTCATCATAGGCTTAGCAATGTCCCTCATAATATGAGGGTCCTTAAATTCAATACGCTTGTATTCATTTTCATTCAATAGCATGAAATCATTCCTACAAGCATCGGGTGAGATAGTAGAACATTTGTAACAACTAAGAAGCTAAACACTCTTATCCACACCATACCATTTATCAATAAATGGAATGGAATCAACACAATAATCTCGAGAAGCCTCATGTATAGAGTAGGGGGCACAACCCTCTCATAATAGAGTAAGATTTGGCATCATGAGAGAAGACTAGAAAAAAATCACGATCAAGTGATTCAAAGAATAGGCTTGCCGAGAGCCTTTTCCATGCATATAATTCTCATAACACTTTGACCCTCAATATTATTTAGTGATTCATGCACTCATTAATCCTTTACTAGTTCTAAAACTAACTCCATGAAACCCTGTGCACATAGTTGTCGTAACACTTTGACCCTCACTATTGTTCAGTGATCCCTTTCTGCAATTAGAAACACAAATAGTTACATGGTTTTCAAGTAGGATAGGACATTTCACTCTTCATTACTATATCAAACTTTAGCTATTTCAAAATTTATAAATTCCAACAACTTCGGTTCCAAAGTATTCCTCCAATAAATCATTTTAAGATTTAGTTTCAACCTTTATGGATTCTAACGCATTAGGTCACTATTGTAGAACTCATTGGAATAAATTTTATACAAATTCTATGACCAAACCCTTCAGTGAAATCTCTTATTCGTTTAGGACCTAGTTAAGGACCTACAACTCATTCATATCTTACCAATGCGAGTTGGCCCTTAGGCCACAGTATTTTTACTTAGAGCTTTGATACCGTTTGTCACATACCCTTTGACCCAATATTAACAATCACCTATTATGCCCCATCACTAAATTTAACTTGGATTAAATTTAGATTAAATAGTTGTCACATGCATAATGTTTCAATCATCTCATAAGCGAAGATAACACATGCAATTAATCTCATATGATTAAGATTCAACAACATAAAGAGTAAGGAGCCAACATACAGAACATCCAATGCCATTGAATCAAACCATATTAATTGAAATAATGTCCAATGGAAAACCGAGCACTGCCACCCAACCTAGAACTGACTTCCTCCAGTCCACCCCCGAGCCGAGAGTTCTTGCCATGGATCAGTTGCCTCCTGTTGATCTCTTTAATGGGTATTTAATACCCTCTTCATGATATGATTTCCTATAGCGATGTCCCTCTTTTGGATGGATATTTTTATCCATTTTCCTAGGCTTTTCCCAGAAAATCTCACCTTTCTCTCCTGCAATGATTTTCCCATAAAAGCTTGCCTTTCTCTCGTGATAGGCTTTTATGTTTTTCTTGCTCATATTTCTCTCCCACAAGGCTTTTCCCATAAAAGCTTTCCTTTCTCTCCTACAAGGATTTTATGTTTTTCTTAAACTTAACATCTTTCTCCACCTAAGAAACTTAATGGATATTTATCTCCCATTCTATTAAGCTTATCTAGAATTTGATCTAGAAGCACTATCTTGAAATACTTATCCATTCCCATTCACCAATGGGATTTTCTCTGGAAATAATATCATCTCTTGATGTCTTATTTTACAAGTGATTAAAATATCTTTATAAAGTATTTTGTTTCATTGTTACACCTCAGACCTAGTTTTTTTGTTACACTTAGTCTTAGCTTAGGTCTGACATGATAGCAACAGAGTGTTACATATAACAGAGGGGTTTTACATCGGGCCTAGATACGGTTTCCTAGAATCCACTCTACATTATAGATTGATACTCTTCATTCATTGCATCCATCCATTCTCAATGTCCTACAACCTATTCCAAGGTGGATGGTTCTTCTTGTATTAATTTTCTCATGTATGCACCATACCCAAAATATTTCTTTGGTCTCTTACTTTCACTAAATGATCCTTGCACTGCCCCATGAACTTTTGCATCAAGTAGTGTGTATTTCAACCAATTGGGTGTTTTCCTTGTTTCTGGAATGAATACAAGTTTAACAAGCTCACTTGGCCCTTCCTCTTGATGTTGTTATCATTCTCCTTCCTTGTCAACTTCCTCTTCAAATATGGAAAGCTCTTCCTCATTAGAATCTATGGAAAGTTCTTTTGACTTCTTGAATGCTATAATCTCATCGAATATTAAATCATGAATAACTTCAATGTGATGTCCATCTTTCATATATATTCTATAGCCCTTTGATGAGTTGTTGTACACAACAAATATTCCCTTCATACCGGAAGGTTCCAAATTCTTTCTTCTGTCCTTTGGTATATGAATGTACACAAGACACCTAAAGATATTAGCATGATCTACAAATTGCTTCTTCTCAATGAACACTTCTTCTAGATTCTTGTTATTTAGAGATATGTGATGACATCTATTTTGAATGTAGATCGTTGTATTTATTTCCTATCCCCACAAAAACTTAGGTAGATCTTGATTGTGTAACATTGCTTTTCAATTGATCTATTCTTTCTTTTTGCGACTCGATTTTGTTCAGGATTGTATGGGACTATCAAATCCCTATTAATCCTACACTCCTTACAAAATTCTATAATCCCTTTAGATGTATATTCTCCTCCATTATCATATCTTAGTATGCCTATTCTTCTTTCTGTAAGATTCTCCACTTCAGGCTTAAGTTCTTGAAATTTTGTAAATACCTGATCCTCAGTTTTCATTAAGTAAACATATGTCTTTCTTGATTGTGACATAGTATAGATGACCTCCAAATGGTTTTGGAATCATACGGCCACACACATCAAAGCGAATGAGATCCAATATTTCTTTCGACTATGAAGCATTGCTTCCAATTGGTCTTTTGGTATTCTTTCCTCATGCACATCCTTTGTAGACACCTTCATGATCTTCCTTTAGATTCAAGATTCCATCTACTACGGAACTTAAAGTTGGAATTATTTTGAAATGTAGACTACCAAACCTTCGATGCAAAATTTCATGTGGACTAATCTTAGTGTGAACTATAGCTTGGTTTACAGGAGATATTAATCTGTAAAGCCTTCCTTCTCAGATACCGATAACTTTAGCTTGATTTATGCTTGATAAATTTCCCAAAACAAATAATTTTCCATCAATGAAGGATATTCTATCTCCTTTTTCTTCTAAACATGAAATAGAAAGTAAATTTTTGTCCAAACCTGGAACAAATAAAATTTTGTTGAGGTGGATGTTGCTTCCATATTGAAGTTTTAGGGAAGTTGATCTAATTCCTTTCACGAGATAGATTTTGTTGTCTCCAAGTTCCATAGAGTAAGCATATTTTCCTTTTGATAAGGTCTTCAATTGGTTGGAGTAGCCAATCATGTGCCTTGACACACCACTATCAATTACCCATATGTCTTATTCTTGGAATGTACCAAAGAGAGCCAAGAAGAGAAATTCACCCCTTCCATTGATTGATGCGTTCTTTGGAGACAATAATAAACTTTGTGGTTCCTTGATACATTTCTTAAGACTGCTTTCAATTTTCTTAATGACCTTCTTCATTGTAGAGGAGATCTTCATCATGCCCTTAGAGAACCAAAGCTCTAATTCGATGTTGACAATTTAATAGGGAAATGAATATCTTAATTCTCTTAACTTGATAACTGTTTGTGTTACCTTTTACTTCTTAGATTTTTTCATTATTATTCCATTATGAAATACATCAAGCCACTACCAAAACTTTAATAACAATGACACAGTATATAAGCTACAAGCCAAGGCCAAAACCACTCCTCATGAGGGGAAAACCCACAAATACCTTCTTTATCTTTCAGATATTTAAATTGACAAATACCATGACCTAGACTCAAACAAATATCCTCGAAGATCAATTCTACCATGACCTCCTGTTGCAATATCTTCAACCTCCCAGTAGATCTGAAATTCTTCTCCATAGCAACTACTGCAATTGTTGTTTCTTCTGAAGGAGACTTCAATCTCCCTCTAATAGCCTTCCTATTGAATTCGCTTGCCTTTAATTGCATCTTAGGGCTAGTAATATGTCCTAAGAAGCCTTCGCTTGCCTTCTCTTCTCTTCTGCTTCCAAAATCAAACTACAAAAGATCCAACATAGAAACCCTAACATCAATATTCCTAGAAGAATAGATAAGGTTGAGAAACACTTCGAATTCTTTAACTTCCTCTTCTTTGCACTTCCTTCTTTGACTTCTTTTTCTTCTGCTTCTTCACATGAGAGATGAGTGAGTGAGTAATCCAAATGGAGGATGAGTTCCTCTTATATATAGGCTTCTTCAATGGTGGGTGTTGCTCTTCATGTAGGCCAACTTGACAACTCATTAGGCCAACTTGATCTTGTAGGTATTTTGACACTTTAAACACAAAATACATTTATCTTTACAATTTACAATGTTCCCATAAGCACTTCAATATATGACAATGAGTCTTATACCTAGGACAAACCCTAGAAGCACTCAATAGGTGCTTGACCTCTAAAATAAAATAAATTGAGCATGAAATCCATGATTCGATAATAATAACAATTTCTTTTTCATTTTATATTTACAAGAATATGTTTCATACTTATAATATCGAACCTAGTTACACATTTTTCAACACAATTTCCCCATCCGGTGTAAGGGTAAGGGTGGACCCCAAGATGGAGAAGACCCCCATCCTTCGGGAATGTAATGCCTCCTCAACCAAAAGAACTCCAATTTGCTAAAAATCAACCCACTCAAACTCAATCGAGACCTCAATTCCCTGCCAAGCCTATTCCGGCTCCAAATAATAATAAGATTGTTCAACCCACCTATAATATTGGACTTTCACTTCGCCCTACCTATCCCCTTTCAATTGTGGATTGTAAAAACATTAACTTATGATCTCAGAAAGCTATCCAAAATAAAATTGCTCACATTATCTAAGAGCAACATGAAGAGGATAACCTACCCAGACCAATATTTCCTTCCTGTGATCATGAAAAAAATCCTAAAAAGGTGTCTTAATCCATTCCTTATCCTGAGAGGCTATGTCTTAAGAAACTCCCTACTCAACCGAATCTTTAGTTTTGGGGGGAATTAAGGATTTTTTTGTACAAAATCCATCATTCCAAGATATCAAGGGTGTTTCTATTTATGCAAGAGTTGTTTAAGAACTTTGTTTGAGGAAGCCAAGAACAATGCAAAGATATCGAGAAACAATGCAAGTAATTGAGAAAATAGTTGATTTAATGCTGGGCAAGTTCTTCACAACAAAAGATGGTGATCAAAGAACTTATGTTGTCACTGTTTATATAAACAATATCCCTATATATAAAACTCTAATAGATTTAGAGGAAGTTGTTAATGTGATGAAGGGGTGTTAGGAGATATTGTGGTGTCAATAGATTCATGGGAATATCCAGCTGGCTTCATGATCCTCCAACCTAAGCCAAACCTTGGGGGTTATACACTAAATCTCAAGAGGACTTGGTTGGCCACAAAAAATGCTTACATTAACTATAGATCTGGGGACATCACTATCTCCCACGGAACTTTTACTAGGATATTATTCCTTTACCCTATATAAAAACTATTGTTAGACACATAATCTCGTTTATGGTTGAAAGGTAGTGATGAAGAGGCTTCTCAAACTCTTCTAACCATTCATCAAGTCCCTTTTTTTAAAGAGCATGATGAGGTTTATCTAATATGAACATTTTAAACACATACACACATCGAAACTAATACATCGATTAATATGATTCTAAGGAAGAGAACCTAAGAAAAATGTTCACCTATCAAGCTAACTCAATAAATGAAATAAATAGTTTGGACTAAGGCCTTAGAAGATCAATCTAAAAATATTGAAATTTACCCCGAAAAGGCCTTAAACATTAGTGACATTAGTGTTGGATTAGATCCATTTCAGCAAGAGCTATTAGTGAAAATTCTTAAAAACAATAGTAAATATTTTCCATGGGATTATACCAACATGAATCAAATTTATCCTGATTTGTGCACACACCATATTTACATAAAGGAGGATTCCTGATGTGTTAGGAAGCCACAATGGAGAATGAACCCAACACTCAAAAACATAGTTAAAGAAGAGCTGCAAAAACTTTTGAGTGCAAGTTTTATTTACCCTATTCCTGATAGTAAATGGGTTTTTCCTGTAGTGATTTTTCCAAAGAAAAATCACAAATGTAGAATATTTATATATTATCAGGAACTAAATAAATCTACTTTGAAAGATTAATTCCTATTGAGAAATCCGTAGGGAAACTTATTCGGGTTTCTTATTAATTTGATTTCTCTTTTATTTGACAATTTCTTGTGATTTTCTTCTTCTTTATTATTATATATTCATCATCAAGGGAATTCAGAAAAATATATAAATATCATAATGACAACAAGAGAACACAAGATGTAGAGACTCAACGAGGGAAAAACCCGTATGAAGGGGAATACATAGTCAAGCTTTTCCACTAGTAGTTTCAAATCAAATTGAGAAAATCCAAGAAATTGGACCTCAGCAAAGGACCTCTTCCTATCCATGAAGTCAACCTTCAAGATTATTAAGCAAACAGAAAAAGTCAACTTCATCCAAAATGCATCAAAATTGCATCTAGTATAAAATTTTAGTCCTTTTGCAATAGAATTTCGACCCTATTTTTGATTTTCAATTTCAACTATCTAAAGCTACAAAATCTTGCACCTATGAAGTAGAAACAAGAGAAAAAAGTGGTCTTATTCTTTTCCTAAGGTTCCTGTTTCTTCATTCTAGGGTCTCCTTCTTTTCTTCAAATTTCAATATTTTCTCCTTCTCATACAACTATAGATCGAACTTGCTTGCTTGGTGTATCAAATGAGGTCAACTAGGTGTCGATATATAGTGGTTTAAGGCTCCTCTTGAGGCCAACTAGTTTTATTTTAGGCCAACTTGGTGGAGGAGGCCAATTTGACTTAATTTAAATCATTTTTTTTCTTGATATACAAAGACTAGAAAGGGTCTATTGCATGGTTACATGGAAAACAACTCATGACATAAACCCTAGAAGCCTACAATGGAGGCTTTGACCTAGAAAAAAATAACAATAAATCATGAAACCCAAGCTAATAAATAGTTTTTTATTTTGTTTCTCTTGATAAAGACATTACATCATGACTCAAACACAATTATGAAGACTAGTACTAGTTACATACTTCAACACTTATCTCTTTCCTTTATCGACCAAATCGTTGACACCTTGTTAGGATAGAAAATTTTCTTTCCTTGAGACAGGTCGCCACTAAAGGTTAGGAGAAAACAACATTTACCTATCGTTCTTAGAATATTTTCTGATTTGGTAAGTAATTGTGTTGAAGTATATATGGATGATTTTATGGTGTATGGGGAGACCTTTGATTAGACTTTGATAAATCTTGATAAATTACTAATTCAATGCCAAGAAACTAATCCTTTCCTTAGTAATGAAAAATATAAACTGCTTTTACAGAAGGGATTGTAAACTACCCACTCCAACTAATCAAAAGGATGTCCATAACTTCTTAGGGTAAGCAGGGTACCATAAAAGCTTGATCGAAAACTTCACAATGGTTGTTTCCCCATTATTTCACCTCTTAACAAAAAATGTTGAATTCAAATAAGAGAATCAATACCAATTAACCTTTGATTCTTTGAAGGAAAAGTTCTCTTCTGCTCCAATTCTATGAGACCCTAATTGGTCTTTTCCTTTCCAAATAGATAGTGATGTCTTAGATATAGCCATTGGAGTTGTATTGGGTGAAAAGCAAGAAGATAAAACTTATTCCCTTTATTATGTTAGTAAAAATTTATCTCGAGCTAAATCGAATTACATTATAATAGAAAAATAATTTCTCAATATGGTTCTACTTGGCCAAAACCCTCCATAATTCTTTTAAAAAAGATGTGTAAACCCATTATGTAAATGTTCGTCATATAAAAACCTTTATGCTTTCATTTTATTAATTTTGCAGTATTTTCATTTTTCTTCATTGTCCACTTCCCAATGACTTTAATTTGCTGAGTTTGAACTTAAGGTTTTAAAATGATGCTTGTTCAAAGTTTGAGTGATTTTCACCACCTCGGTTAAAAAATGTATTTTCATTGTATATTATTTTATTTTGTAAATTATTGCATTAATTTATATATAAATATAGTTATCTATCTAATTTGGTTTAATTAATTTTAATTGATTAAGTTAATTGATTTCTAAATATTATTATTTAATTAACTCATTTAACTAATCTATATTAATTTAATTAAGTTCTAGATTAATTAATTAATTTGTAAAAAAATATATATTTATTATTTTAATGTAATTTATTTAATTAATTAATAATTAATTTAAAAATTCATCACATTCGAAACTTTTAAATATAGATTTATATAAAAATAAGTAAATTAATATTAATTGCATCATACCTACCTCATCCCGCTTCATATTTATGCATTTTATTTCCCGCAGTGGCTCACTGGTGGGAAGACATCAGACATCATCATAGTGGGATGAGCCATGGGAAAAGGCATTAGTGAGAGACTTTATTTACAAAGGGTAAATTAGAAAGACATTGAGTGGAGAGAGGGTCCCAGCGAAATCCCCTCCTCCGCTCCTCACTCATTCACCTTTATCCCAATACATCCATGTTTAACCACATATGCATAATACTCCTCACTCATTCACCTTTATCCCAATACATCCATGTTTAACCACATATGCCTAGTACTCCTCACTCATTCACCTTTATCCCAATACATCCATGTTTAACCACATATGCCTAGTGATTCATGCAATCTGTATAGGTTGTTTGAAAGTCATAACTTTTGAATTTATATTTTATTACATTTAATTTTGATTCATTTAAATTTCTTTGGTTATATTATTTAATTTAATTTGTATATTATTTTTTTAGATTTTGTTCTAATATTTTAATTTCTATTTAAAACATAAAATTAAATAAAAGTTTTAATTAAAAATCAAAACACCATAAAATTACTTAGTTTTTTTTGCATTTAATTATATATTTTTCAACATTTCAGCAATTTTGACACTCAGACTTTTATTGGTTGTAGATTGAGTTTTAGTTGGCCAAATGAAGTCTAGGATGGCACATTGGAAAGCTAAAACCATGGAAAACATATGGAAAACATTTGGGAATGGGAGGATAACCAGAATTAGTCATGTACTATACCTAAAATCTAGTAGAAATTAAGGCTATGAATTTCGAACAAGAAATCAATTTTTGTGCTTTGTTTTTAAAATTTCATTTGTTGTAGGTTCATGCTGCTGCATATTCATTCGAGTCTATCCTATTGGACAAAATATATCATTACAAATATTAATGGGAGATAATTTTTTATTTATTGAATTATATTTTAGTTTAGAACTTTATTTTCTGAATTTGGAATTTTGATTTTTATGTGCAAATTAATTTATTTTATTTCATTTTTTATTTGTTTTGGCATAAGATTTGTTGAAAATGTACTAAGGCCAAAGGATTTTGAGCAGCATAATGATACTAACAAAGAAGAAAATCCAAGATTTGCAACTCTATCCAAGGAACTAAAAAGCTACATTCATCCTCTCTCTATTTGAAAATTGTTTGTAAATTATAAATACTAGATTTGAGAATGAGGAATGGGTTCTTCTTGGCTACAATTTAGAGACTCTAGGCAATTTTGTAAAAGGAATTTAACCTATAGATAGAAATTAAATACTCAAATCTAGGTGTCATGGATTTGATTTTTCAAGATCCCATCTCTGTTCTTAGATCAGATTTTGCACTTTTTGTTGTCTTTATGTTAACAACAAAGATCATGGGTTTTGGAAAATAATGTTAAGGATATTATTTAGAAAATAGAGCAAGGGTTTCAGGTTCATTATTGTATTTTTA
Source organism: Pinus taeda (assembly GCA_000404065.3). Lineage (NCBI taxonomy): Eukaryota > Viridiplantae > Streptophyta > Pinopsida > Pinales > Pinaceae > Pinus > Pinus taeda. The sequence goes on from APFE031175440.1 coordinate 100,655, forward strand.
GATACTTCTATTTGTTAATACAATTGATTTTCATTCAATTGCAGATTTGTTTTAATTTTTTTTTGTTCTACACTTTTGTTGATATTGTATTTTAGATCAACTATATAATCCATTAGTCTCATAGATATGTTATGGATTTTTTCTTTGTTCATGTTCTTAAAAAAAGAAAATAGTAACTAATTACTCAGAATTTTTTCATTGAAAAATGATCTAATAGTCACTAAAACAAAGTGAACTATTTCGAAGTTTTGATGGTTAATCATTCAATGCTTTAAATTCTGCAAGGAAATCATGTTAGGTGCTTACTAAATCAATTTTTAGAACTACTTTTGTAGTATGATATTCGTCATAAAAGAGATATCTTAAATCCCCATTAATTTAATTATATTTCTGTCAGTTGGGATTAGATCTACAACTTCATAATCAAGATTGATTTACTTTTTGTCATTTGCATCTTAGATTATATTTGCATTTATATTTTATCATTTTCATTTTAGAAGTCCTCTTACATAGGGGAAAAATCTACTCTGGTTTAGCTAAGCCTTGAATTTAGCTTGAGGATTACTTTCTTGCAAGTACACTACAGGAGGGTTAATTTGATTTCTCTCTTCTTGTTGATTTTCAATTGCTAATATCAAATGTCAATTAGGAGAGAGACGGGGTAACCTTACATAATAGAAGTGGTATGAGCCATCATTTAAATGGATAAGAGTATGATTTGGAACTTTGACTAGATAGCCTTCCCAAATGTTGGCGATCTAATTTTTGGCCATTAACATTTTTGGCGCTAGAAGGAGGGAAATTAATTGTCATTTTAAGCTTTGGATTTTAATCTTACCTTAATGTTTATATTTTTTCATAATGTCTCCTTTGAAATTACCTATTTGGAGTTGTTTTACTAGACTTCCACTTGTCACCACTCCAATAAAGGTAGTCAAGCTCTTGTAAAAAATGAAATTTAGTGGTAAGGATAATTCCTTTGATTTTGATTGCATTCTTCAATTTATCTTAAATTATAATTATTATAAGTTGAGGAAGGTGTTATGTGTAGGATATTTTCTCTCACTTTAACAGGTTTCACAAAATATTGTTGTGTATCATTACCATTTACCTCTATATGCACTTGGGACAAATTCACAAGAAAAGTCCTTCATGCTTTTTAGGATTACAATTATGAAAAGGTATGCGATCAACTAGAAGTACCTAGTTGATTTGAACGTGAGTCTTTGGATCATTTTGTTATTAAATTTAAATCAATTTTTTTTTAGTTTCAATCCAAAGGTTTGCCTCCTCAATTTGAATTAAGAGGATAGTTTAGAGAGTTAGTTTCTCTTCCCTACATTCTAAATCTATACAATGAAACAATTTCAAGCTTTGATGAGTCACCTTCTATTTATATTAATGTGACTGAAAATTCACATATCGAAGAAGCATATCTTAATCATTATGAAATTGCAACAACCATGTATGATAAATTCCTACAACCTTTGAATACAATTTACACTGTTGAAAATGATCCTAAAGAATCGTTCAATTGGGTTTTTGAAGGCAGTGACACTCTTTCTAATGCTACTAGTCCACAATCACAAAGCTGGGATAAACTTGAAAATTAGCTTCAAGAAAATAAGGTCAACATACTTGAAGAATTATCTAGTAACAAATATGAAAATCAACAAGAAACAAATTTAGCAAATAATGTGCAACAAGCAAATCAACAAGAAAAATTGAAAATTGAAAATTCCAACAACAAGCTTTCTGCATTAAATGATTCTCATGCTAAAATTTGTGATCAACCATAATGATTTGGGATGTCAAGCATTAATATTCAAGAAAACATGATCAACCAAATAAGTGATCATGAATATGGAATTTCCATAGTTGAAAATGAATAAGAATATTCAAGTAGAGACATTTTCAAGTTCATTTCTTCCAATAGTAATTTTTCTCTTTATCCTGATCCTTTTTGGACTTATAATTCATGTGTTATTAATCCAACAATTCCTCTTAGCATAAATGATAATTTTGAAATTGGATGAGCTCTTATGAATTCTATAAATAGTGAATTGTCAATTAGTTTTGATTTTGATGAAGACTAACTCAATGATCATTCTATCAATAATGCTGAAAATTTATTCAATCTTTCTTCCTATTCTGATATGATTTATGGAGGAAGAGAATACTAATAAAATTAGTCAAGTCATTTATGATGAATCTTTAGTGTCTGAGAACAGTGAGTCATTTAATTCATTATCAATTTCTCACTCTCTTGATATCTCTTATACGTTTCAAAATGATGGCTCTCCTTTTACTGATATTTTTATTGAAGACCTTCATTTTAAAATTCCATTAAGTCATGATGAATTTTCCATTCTTATTTACGATCCTGATAATCTTCAAGTTCTCATTCCTAGTCATAATCCTGAGCCTCTTCCTCATTCACAAGTAGTTGCAAGTACTTTTTCCAATTGGATTATTATGTCCAAAACTTGTGAAAAGGAAATTATTTCAAACAGGTCCAAATTGTGTTGTAACACTAGCTATAACATTATTGTAAATAATGATTTGATTTGATATTTTTTTCTTCATTTCTTATGGTAATTTTCAGATTTATTTTCTTCTTTCAATTTTTGATTCCATGATATCCTATGTTGGCATATCGAACAATCAAGCATTCAAAACTTGCATAATGTATTAATGGTTGACTATGAAAATGATTTTCAAAGTATTAATCATGATCGTCAAGAGATGACAATATTTCAGTCCCATTTGATTTTGTCTTATAAACTTACTCTTTCCCCTAGACTTCATGTTCCACATGAACCAATATTTGTGAGTGAATCAATACAATTTGACTAGCCAATTAACCTAACTAAAGATATTCTGACAGATTCACTAAGATTTCATCCACATTTCATTGATCCATTTGAAACAAGATTGATAAGATTTTACCTTATGTACATAATATTGACATTTTTATGTAATCTTCAACACCTAAAGACATTCATTAGAACTTGCCCTATTATCCTCTCTTATTTTGAATTCACTTAAGTCATTAATTCCAATTCATCCATATTTTTATGATCCCATAGAAATATGGTTGGAGGAAACTTTTCAAGAGAAAGTGGCTGTAAATAAAATCCTTTCCGTAAATATAGTAGTAATATATGTCCATAATGAATTTATATTTATTTTTGATATGATCATATTTTTACTCTTGTTACTCATGTTTACTGTACATATTTGAACATGAAATGAAGTGATTGAATGGTTGAATTAGAAATATGACTATACTTAGTCACTTTTCCCCATTAAATTGGAGTACAATTAGGATTAGTTTAAATTTATATTTCTCTTCTTTTTATTTTTCTCTCAAAATTATAGGTTTTCAATAAACAAGTGTTCATGGGCTTGATTTGGAGACTTCACGTTTATAGAAAATTAAATTTTCCTTTGCATAAAGTGAGCAAATAGGTTTTCCTGAGCCGTAATCATGTTCAGGGAAGTATTTGTTTTCTCATCAAAATTTCTAACTTTTATTCTTTTCCTTATATTTCCTTTGTTTTACAATTTTGCAAGATGAGTCATGACCATATTTTACTTCTTCTTGATGCAGTGGAAATGAAATGCCTGTGTCTAGATTGTTCTAATTTTTCACGAGACTTTTTTTTCTCATGTTTTGAATCAAAAATCAACGAAAGGTCCTAAAAACAAAGGAAAATCACAATGATCTTGAAAGAATTGCAAAAATATTGTTGTCCATGGCTTTATTTCTACCTTTTCTAGAATTTTACATTTGCCATGTTGAATCGAACCTCTGCACCACATTGTTCATCCTGTTTCTTCTCTTTTAGTTGTTCCCTTTTATAATTCCTATGAAAACATAGTGATTACTCAACATCCTAACTATTCACCGTGTGCATATGGAATCTTATTTTGTTGTGTTTTCATTGGCCATTTATTCTTGATTTCCATGTGAGCTTGCAACACCTCATCCTGACCCCTCCTTAGAGTACAACCTCTATTTTCTTTCAGGATCTATCCTTTTGGGTTGACTTGGGAGGTCCACATTGTTTTTCTTTACAATATCATTTTTATCACGAGTATGCTCAACTACATTGCCCCAAAAACTTTACAAAGTTGCTTACTCTTATCAGCTGACCTTGCCATAGTGGGATGGTGTTATTTTAGCACACATAAAAATTGTATCAACATAATCTGTCTTAGCCACGATATCCACATCATAGTATGATTCATCCCACTTCTTATAGCCCATACCTTTCCTTTTCATTCCTATTTAATCCATCGGGCTTCCCTTTAGTGGGATGACGTGTCCTGGGACCACATGAATGACACGTGTTTTAAAATCCTAGATGGTTGTAATCGCAAAATCACTTTACAACACATCCTACTCAGTATAGAATAGAGCTTGTATTTTGAATTATTTCTAAAATCCTATTTGTGCATGCTCGTACAAAGGCCCATAAGCATGTTCCCTGTAGCCCACTCATTTGCAAAGGAGTAACGTAAGCATTTAACATTACCTTTCGGGCCTCAACCTTACGAGATAACATAAGCAGACACACTTCTAGGACAACTTCGTATTTGCAGACCACGTGCACCTTTTGTCTTTGCTTTATCGTTGAATGCTTGGCCTTTTCCCTTTCTAAATCCGCCCGCTCCATTCATATCAGTTGATTCTTTAGTGCACATCTTTCATTATTAATAGGTTTCATTAACGGGGATTATTAATCACCAAGAATGCCTGCTAACACTTCTCATTCTAATAAATATTTCAATTCTTATCATGCTCGAGCAATGGTTATATTACGCAACGAATCAGTAAGCATGCACAGGTAAGTTGGATTGGTGGTTAATTATTTCTATTTGGGGATTCCCTTGTATTTTAGTTATGTTTATATCATTCCAATTTAATGTTTATCATGCAAAGGTTCAAGCCCTCTCCATATTTATATAATAACTACATAAGTTGGGATTTTATATTGATATGATGGGATTGTTGAACACTTTGGAGTTGATATGACATCTAAAGAAGTAAAGGGAGTAATGCAGTTGTAACACAAAGAAAATCTCATTGTTGGAATATTTTATTTTTATTTCTCACGATTGTAAATTATTTGCGATTGCTTTTTAGTTTAATGCTCACCCTAGTTTAGATGCAACAAATTGATGAACTTGGGTATATGAAAAATACATTAAAATTCAACTTATTCATACTTTTATTCCCAATCAAAGAGGAATTTACGTATTTAGGGAAGAAAATCGATTCCTTTCAGATAAACCTTAATGAAATTTTTCAAGGTAAGGTTGAGACACTCATTTTAATCTATTAACATTTTCTTTATGATTTTCGTTTCGACTTTACTTTTAGTATTTGTTGATCAAAAGATCCAATATTTAGGTCTTCAAGAATTCCTTTGAAAATCTTGCACCCTTTCTTTCTAAGATTTTAAATTCGCTCTGATCATTTTGCTTGTTTTTACTTTAGGCAAAGCAGTTGTGATGTTGATCAAGTTGCAAATAAGATAAATCATGGAACCTCACAACTTCTATTTTGTTTTTCATAAGCCTTATTTTTATTAAAAAATCGTTAGAAGGTTTTCCATGTAGGGTTAATGTTAAAACAAGAGGATCACAAAGGGAGGGACACCTTATTTAACTACATGTTTCTCATAAATCCTATCTAGTCTTTATTTGAACTAAAAGCCTAATTATCTTTAACTCTACAAGATATACTTCATCAAAATCTCAACTTGAGAAGAAGATATGTTATTCCGTCATACTTGTTCTTTTGTTGAGACATGTTTTTATAAATTGTCTTGTTGAGACATTATTTTCGACTTTTCATTCAATTTTTCTTTTATTTGCATTCCCTTTCTTCTATTGCAATCTTTGGGAGTGTGTAATTTCACTTTTCCTTTGGATTAGATTTGGTGATATTACTAGGATTTATATGGTAAAATTTTACTTACCCAACATTGGTTGGCATACATGGGAAAATTTTACTCTGTCAATTTCATATGTTTTTATTTAGATTAAAATGGCATCATTATCGAATTCTAAGTCCTCTCACCTTAATTATTTTCCTCTAGAGAAATATTGACCTTTTCCAAGTGATTGAGTTCATCTTTTGAACGAAAGGATTTGCTTGAGTCTCACTCAATAAATCTCACCCATTCCCCCCACTTCACAAAATAAGCCTCTATATTGATATTTGTAGTGAAAGATGAAGTATTCAAAACTTTATAAGTATTATGTCCATTGTCTTTAAAGTCTCTTGTACCACACAACGCTCTTCACCCAATTTCAAAAAGGAAGTCTATAAATAAATTTTATCAAAAGGGTGCTAAAATGGGGTTGAAAGCACATATGTATGGGAAGAAAAGTAAACCTGTCGCGGTACTTAACATGCTAGCTGGTAGAAGGGCTATGCTTGTGTGGTACTAAGACAACTTTGTTAGGGATATGGACAATTGTTAGGAGCGAGGCAATGTCAAGTAAAAGAGATTATTTATATTGATAGCTATACAATTTCATTAAAACTTCATGGCTATAACTCTTCTATCACTCACATGAGGTAAATTTTAAGCTATATATTCCCCTTAAAATGTGGGTTCATAGTTTTAGGCTCAGTTTGTTTCAAGTAATCATCTTTTTAGAACTTATATTGCTTGATCAATTAATGTGGAACCCATATGAATTGCTTTAATGTTTGAAGTCTTGATGGAATTCAACTTTTCACCTTTTTGTTAAATTTGAACACATTATCATTTTAACCAAAGATAATTGCTTCTGCCCCATGTGTCATCAATGTTGTGGCAACAACCCCCAATAATTGTTTTACAAATGATATGAGGATCTACTATCTAAATTTTGGTCATATAGTGACCTTTATGCTTTCATTTTATTAATTTTGCACTATTTTAAGTTTTCCGCTTTGATCACTTCATTATGTGCGGTTTCCTACTAACTTCCCAACGACTCTAATTTTGTTAAGTTTAACCTTATAGTTTTAAAATGATGCTTGCTCAAAATTTAAGTGATTTTTCAATACCTCGGATTAAAAATGTAAACATTGTATTTTACATGATAAATTATTTAACTCCTTTATATATAAATATAATTATTTAGTTAATTTGTCTAATTAATTTTGATTAATTTAATTATAAATATTATTAATTTAATTAACTCTAAAATTAATCTAGATTAATTTAATTAATTAAAATGTATTTAATTAATTTGTAAAATAATATTATTTTAATTATTTATTTAATTGATAATAAATTTAAAACAACTCAACGTATGTATATAGATATTAACTATATAATACAATAAAAACTAACAAAATAAATATTAATTGCATCATATCGACCTCATCCCACTTCATCCCAATGCCGAGGTTTGATCTTTTTAATTTTATTTCTCTCCATCTCTCGTTGTCGAGATGACATCATCATAGCGGAATGAACCATAAGGGAAAGGATGAGTCGGAGGCTTTATTTAAAACGGGTAAATTAAAAAGACAGAGCGGAGAGAGGGTCCCACATGTGTCCCCTCCACTCCTCACTCCTCTCTTATCCCAATACATTCATGTTTAAAAACTTATGCTCCCCACTAATTCATGCAATCAGCATAGCTTATTTGAAAGTCCAACGTTTTGTATATATATTTTATTACAATTACTTAAATTCATTTAAATTTCTTTTGTTTATATTACTTAATTAAATTGTATATTATGTTTTTAAGATTTTGTTTTAATATTTTTGTTTCTATTTAAAAAATAAAGAAAAATAAAAGCTTTAATTAAAAATCAAAATATCAATGAAACTGTTTATATTTTTCCATTTAATTCGTGTATTTTTTTAGCACTTCAACAATTTTGACATTTAGATGTTGACAAGTTATATCTACAATTTTATTTTATTTTGCCAAATGAGGCACAATGTATTTTGTTGGAAAGCTAAAATGATGGAAAACGTTTTGGGATTGGTTGCATGACTAGATTTGGTCACTTACTATGACTAAAATTTAGCAGAATTGAAGGCTATGAATTTGCAACATGAAAATAAATTTTGTGCTTTGTTTTTAGAATTTTATTTGTTGTAGGTTCACGATATTGAAAATTCATTTGATTTTGTCCTCTTTGGCCAAAAGGATAATTAAATATATCAATGGGATGACAAAATTTCTTTATTACATTAGATTTTAATTTAGAAGTGTATTTTCTCAATTCAGAATTTTAATTTTGATGTGCGAATTAATTTATTTTATTTCATTTTCTATTGGTTTTGGAAGAAGAGTTGTTGTAAAGAGATAAATCCCAAAGGATTTGCAGCAATATGAATGAGACAACCAAAGAAGAAAATTCAAGATTTGTAGCTCCAATCAACTATCTAAAAAACTATATTCAACAACTCTCTATATGGACAATTCTTTTGTAAATTGTACATATCATATTTGTGAGTGAGGAGGGGGTTCCTCTTGGATGCAATTTAGAGACTCTAGGAATTTCTTAAACGAAATTTATGTTGTAGATATAGAGGAAATACTTAGATGTTTGGGATTTTCTTTTTCAAGATTCCATCTATGTTCTTAGATCAAATCTTGCACTTGTGTAGTCTTTATGTCAGCAACAGAGTTCATGGGTTTCTTAAAACATTATTAAGGAAATAATTTCGAAAACTGAGCAAGGGTTTCAGGTTCAATTATCATATTTTAAGATACTTCTATTTGTTAAGACAATTCATTTGCATTAAAATTTAGGTTTTTTTTTATTTTTCTTTCAGCCCTCTCCTGGCCTAGTAAGGATAGCTACTTGGCTAAGTGTGGTTTGTGGTTACCCTGGCATTGTCTTCCTTCAGCATGAGGTTCAATCCAGCTGATAACATGATCACATGATCTTGTAGAGTTATAAATAAGTACTCTTGTATCCAATAGTGCATGGCACTCTTCCTAATTTGACCCCTAAGGATGAGAGGGCCTAGGCCACAAGAGGGCCTCTTTAGGGAAGAGTGGTGTTTTTGGACTAGGACTACCATTAGTGACTAATTTTTTTTGCATGACCTAGTTGAATGATAAAAATTTATGTGTGGGACAGCTAAAATGAATATGGAAAGAGCAATTTTGATCACTAATGGAAGTATGCAAATATTGACTCTAACAGATCTGATGATGTGTTCAAGAGGATGAAAGTTACAACATCTTGAAGGCATGTCATGATGAACCTTGTAGAGGACATTTTTCCGATAAAAGAATTGCAAATAAAGTTTCGTGACAAGGTTATTATTTGCCCACAATATTCTAGCATGCAAAAAAATATGTTTGAGGTTGTGACAAGTGTTAGGGTATGGGTAAACCAACAAAAAGATATGATATGCCACTGCAACCTCAAGTCCTAATCAATCCTTTCTAAAAATTGGATGTTGAATTTTTAGGGCTTATCAAATTGCCATCAGGAGAGAAGGCATACATTGTGTTGTGTATGGATTACATAACCAAGTGGGTTGAAGCTAAGGCCATATCAAAAGAAACACAATAAGAAATGTTTTATTTTCTATATGAATACATTTTTTTAAGGTTGGCGTACCTCGTGAAATCGTTACTGATCAAGGTACTCAGTTCACCTCAAAATTAGTTCAGGCGATTGCTAAAAAATTCAAGATAAAGCATTGAATGTCCATTGCATACCATCCTCAAGTAAATGGGTGGATGGAAGTCACGATTAAGGCTTTGGAATCTATCCTAACCAATAAAATTCAATAACATCATAAATATTTGGTTGAAAAGCTTCCATAGAGCTTGTGGGCTTACAGGGTTACTTGTGAACATGCCACCAAATTTACACCTTGACAAGTTAGTGTATGGAAGGAAAGTTGTCCTACCTATTGAGTTTGAAGTTAAAAACTTAAGGGTTGCTTTACAAAATGAAATGCACCTTTCAGAAGCCCAAAATAATTGGTTACACCTGTTAAATGAACATGAGGAGATAGGGCATGAAGATGTTCAGCATGGTGAGGATTTTTATAATAGAGGAGGAATGACCTGTTCTAGAGTTTGAGATAACAATCTCATTCTCAAACTCTAGAACAGGTCATTCCTACTGTATTATAAAAATTACCCTCACCTGTATGGATTTATTATTTAATAATAGTGAGGATTGTTCAACAACAATGGCAAAAATAACATGAAACGTTCATTAAAACGAAACAATTCAAATAAGGTGAATAGGTCCTTTTATTTGATTGAAGGAATAAATATTTCAAAGGGAAATTTCACACATGGTGGTTAGGGCCTTATGAGATCAATATTGCATTTAACAATGGATTAGTAGACTATGTACAACTGATGATGCACGAATTCCATTGATGGCCAATGGACATCGACTAAGACTATACCAGAAACCTAAATCTATGGAGGAATTAGTTGGGGAATTAAAGTAGAAAAATGATTTTCAAATTGGAGAAAGGTTGGCTAGACTACCCCTGTCTGTAAATACAAAGTTGTTAGTCCTATATCTTTAAAAAGAAGAAGAGAAGAAAGACTTGGTGGGGAAAACTTGGTCTCGAGCACCTCTAACACCTCGTGACATTGAAAAACCAAGCTTTGGCCATGTTACTAGGGAAAGATAATACTCCTATCATGAAAATTGTTTTTGGAGGCATGGTGGGATGGTTTCTTGCTAGAAAACTAGGGAGACTCGCCAACAGAGGTTGCAAAAAAAGAAAGAGAGAAAAAGAAAAAGAAAAAAGAGAAGAAGAAGATATATATATGTGTATGTGTGTGTGTGTGTTCTACAAGCATGCATACTTAAATTTTGAGATGAGACCTCACAATATGAAACTTATTTTTCTTTTCAGGATAGATGCCATGATTTCTTTCAACAGTATGAGCATAACGATTGGTGCAACTAAAATCTTATTGAAATTCAACCAACCACCAACTGTCTTCTTTTGAATCCCTTGGTTTTCATTTTAAGGAATAAGTTTAAGGTTTATTTTGTAAAGTTCCCATGTATACCTAAAATGGGATTCTTAAACAAGCTTAATTGAAACCTTGATCCTTACACTTTTATGAAAACTATCAAGGTTATCCATTTCATCAATTTTAATTGCCCCATGTGTTTGAAAGAAAATATATTTCCCTTATCCTCAAAACAATAATTAAAACCCCTATACACCCTTTTCCTATATAACTATTGTTGAAATTTGGAATCGTTTCTTTTTTACTATCCTTTTTGCGCTCTTATTTCATCTTATTTCACCTTCTTATCTTCATTTTGTAGTAAAAACAACATGTTTAAGTTCAAGGTCAAATGTCAAAAGGGTATTCATCATCCATAGTTAGAATATCTTCTTCTTAATGAATTATGATGAAAATATTCTTACAATTATGGAATTACAAACATTCTGCAACTCATATTTGTTTCCGTAGAAAAATCCATTGTTAGATAGGTTAAAGCACTCCACTAGAGGGAAAAAGACTATCAAAAGGTGACAAGGCTTCTAGGTGGATAACCACCTAATGGCATCACTTGACAAGCTACGCAAGTTAAATAAATCTTGAAGTAAAAGGAAAATTCAAACCTGGGAACGACATGTAGCAATCAAACACAGATAGCAGAGAAATAAAAAATATCAAAAGTGCAAGATGAAATATTGGATCAATTGTCAAGATTGTAGATCGAGATAAAATCTCCTATGACTTTCTTTTTCAATTGAAAGTCATAAAGAGGTTGAACTCTAAGATAAATTAGTCTCGTAGGTCAAGAAATGGTTCATAACATATCGACTTAAGACTCTTTCAAACTCGTTTTATAATTTGGATAAATGTTGTAAGCAAGATGAGAGACATACATTTATTATTACTAATTTTGTAGTTATTTTTGGGAAGACTAATACTCTGTTTTATAATACAAATCATTGTTGTTTTCAAATGTGTGCATAAAGAAATTTTGATCACTAATAAAACCTGCACTCCAGGAGGGCCCCCTATGAGTTGTGAGGTCTTATTGCTAGTTTTTGTTTTTTTCCCACCTTATCATTTCTTTTAAGCATTTTTTTTCCATTATAGTTACATTTCTGATTGTTTTCATTTGGATTCAAAGTACTCATAAACACAAAAGCATTAAAAAGATTTCAGTTGCTGAATACATCTTCTTTCCAACATTTGATCATTTCATAGTTTAAATTGATTTCTTAACTGTTAATGGAACACTCTATAGAGGATAAATACGCACACAAGTAAGGATTCTCAAGTTGTAAATATTTTTATTCTTTCTCTGTAATTAGATATTTTTATTGCAATTTCTCCTTTACACAATTGATTTGAAATTTGTTTACTACAATCTAGCATAAGAGTTTCCTTTTCCAAGATAGTGTATAATGCTTTGAATTCTGCAAAACAGGATTAGATTATCTCTTTCATGAACTTTAGCTTTTTAAATTTTACCTTCATTGAAGAAAGTTTTGAATTCTACAATTTAAGATAGATTTTGAATTTTTGCAAAGGAGATGTTTTCAATTCGGTTAATTAGGATTTAATATAACTTTAGAATGAAATATCATGTGTGTAATTACTCTCCAACTTGTGTCCATACTTAGATCTAGTTTCATTTTTGTTAGGGTCCTATATTCTAGGATGGTTTTTTCTCAGCCTCAAGTTTGCTGGTCCAATCAGACAACTCTAAAATTGAAGAGGACACTCCATCTGTATGCACACATGAAGGGGCACCTATAGTTGAAGATTTAGTTAGTAGGCCTAAATTTGAAAAGGCAGTAAAAAAATTCATTGAAGGATATGAGAACAATAGGTAAAGGGAGAGGTAAGATGCTATAAGTTACTCGTGAAGAAGCATAGGTTCACGACAAACCAAGAACTAGGTCCACTACAAGAAAAATGGTTGAAGAAACCGCCTCTAAAAAGACCACTGAGCGACCTGATCATGTACCAAAGCAGTTTGAGGTGAGCGTTCAAAAATTTGGGGGAGATAGTGTTAGCGTGAAAATTCCTGGAAGGTGTACCAAAAATCCTCACTTAATTCACTAGGTGACAAGTGACCTTAACAATAATTTGATGGCTGATATATTTGAAGTACTCGGGGCCAATATTTCCAAAGCTACCTTTGACTGCGGTACTCACATGGGTTTAACCTAGAGTCTACCACCTTGGCCAAAATATTCTCATCCAACAAAATGTTCTTTTTCTTTACATCATGGTGAATGATTCCCTTCTCTTCTCGTGTGTGAAGGTAGTGCAAACCCCTCGCAACTGCTATGCATATATCAAGCCTTTGCTTCTATGACATAGGAGGAAGATCTAATCCATACAAATACCTCCTAAGAGGTCCTTTGGACATGTATTCATAAACCAAAATCATGTCACAATTCTCCTCACAATAGCCAATAAGAGAAACTAGAGGACAGCGGCAAAGCTTAGACAACATTCCAATTTTAGTCTGAAATTTTTCCATGCCTTGTTCAAAACTTCAATTTCCACATTTTACAGCCACTTTGGTACTATCTTCAAGCATTCCCTTCAATAATTTACCAAACCCACCTATACCCAGAATCAAACTCTCATCAATGCTTTTGGTGGTTTCTACTATCTCTGTAAATGTGAAGTGTCTACTTAGATTTGAAGGTCTGAAAGAAGTATGTCTCCCAGTAGATACCTTGCTTTCGTTGCTTCCTATAATTTCATAATGTCCTCCATATAGTGGACGATGTAACAAAGTTATAGTAGATAGTTTTGTATGAGATCTATGAGTTTTGTAATTTTATATTTTTTTTCCTTCAAAGCAATGGTCCACGCTTCTAACTTGGACATTTTTCCAGAATATAATACTGCAAAATTCTAAAGTAAATGTTTGTCCATCCATAAACGTTTTATCACAAAATTTAACATCCTTTTGCTCCCTTGCATATTCATCAGGATTTAAAGCTAAGCTTTAGGCTTGTTGTAACCATATCTACCTTCCTATTCTCTGAACTTGCGCATGAGTTTCATAAAGCAACATGTAAAGTAAAACCTCTTCAGTAGCAAGTGATTGTGTAGTGCATGCAAAAAACAAAGAGAGAGGGTGTGACAAACTAATCCGTATTAATCATCACATGGATACTTATGAGATTTTCTCCACAATAGTGAATCTATCGTAAAAGTAATTAACAACCAATCAAACAATTAATAACATTCAAAATTTTTGGCTCCTTATGTTATTGTAATTGAATTTTTAGCTTTGAACGACATTTTTTTTATTAAGAAAAATAAAAAACCTATTTATGCCTTACTGCATTTTCTTTGTAACATGTGGTGCTAGCTTAAAAACTAAGATAGGTTTAAGCTAATTTTTTTTTTTATTTTATAGCTTATTTTTCTTTTAAATAATTTTTAATGCAATGTGTGATATTGTTCACATTTTACAAATCTTTTTATTAAGAAAAATAAAAATACTATTTTTTATTTCATTATGGAGAAATATTAGGTTGGGATTTAGCTTACATGGAATATTCTATAATATTAGTAGTAATATATATATATAAATCAGTAAGGTTTATGTCCCAAAGTAGTTATGCGCTGGTTTTACTCTTTTAATTAATTGGTTAATTAAAAAATTGTGATACCAACAAGTTCCGTAATAAAATGAAAGTAAATCTTTATAATTAAAAATCTAGTTCCATATATATATATATATAATTTTAAATAAAATTTTATTCATTAATTTAACTATTTAATTTTTATAGCTAAAGTAATTAAACTATCCCACACTAAATCAACGAGACCTTCAATTTTGCCGGAAAATGAAAATGTTCGTACTATGTTTAAGCTATGGTAGCACTTTCGGAATGCATATCTTATAGTTCAAGATATCAATGAATAATATACAATCATGTCTTCATGTAATATCAATAAATTTGAATGGAATTGTTTTTAGTGTTTTTTTTTTATTTTCTAGTTTTCAAATTTTGCAAGAATAATTGAGGTTAAATTTTGATTTGTGTTATTTAAAATGGTTTTTTAACTTCATATTTGGATTCAGCACCTTAAAAAATTCTTAAGAAGTTTTGATTACGCCGAGATTACTCATCAAACTAGTGATGTCAATAAATTGCTACTGGATTTTAGAGAAATTTGACCAGGAAAAACCACCAGAAAAACTTTCGAAACATCCCAAAAACAGCTTTTAAATAATATTCAATCATTTTTTCGTCCAATATAAATAGATTTTAGATAAAGAAATATAGATTTTAGATAAAGAAATATGATGCTCACACTCCAACTTTATCTTCCACCAAAATAGTTAGGCGACTCATGCAAAAGGTCTGACAGAAAATCAATTGACATCCCTTCACGTGTTGATATCGTTTTCCTGCCTGCTCAGAATTAACAACTTCCTCGTTCCCAATGCATGTACCAGGGCATTTAATGCCCCATGGCAGGCTGGTTAGCCTTTGCCTGAATAGAGGAGCTAGAGCTCCGAGCTCCGGGTTGAGGTTTGAGGTTTACGCGGAGGTTTAGTTATTCCATTTATTTATTTTTACTTATTGCTATTGATGTGTTGATTGATTAATTAGCGAAGTGTACCGCAACATATTTAGTATCGCATGAAAGGTTAGGATTCTTTTAATTATTCCATTTATTTTTTACTTATTTCTATTGATGTGTTGATTGATTGATTAGCGAAGAGTACCGTGACATGTTTAATTATGACATTTTTTGACGTATTCTATTTATGTGTTCGTTGATTCTTGTTGCAAAGTGACAAATTCAAAACTGCTTTCAGTATCCCTACAGGACATTACGAGTGGAATGTCATGCCTTTCGGTCTCAAGAATGCTCCCTCCAAATTTCAGAAAGTTATGGATGACATATTCAAACCATATTTTATTTGGCTGCTTGTATATATTGATGATGTTTTAATCTTTTCTAGAAATCTTGATGACCATTTCAAGCATGTAAATATTTTTATGAAGTTGGTCCATAAGAATGGTCTTGTGCTTAGTAAGAGGAAGATGGAATTGTTCCAGACTTCAGTTAAATTTTTGGGTCACCAGATTGCAAACGGCCACATCTCTCTGCAGCAGCATGCTATTGAGTTCGCAGACAAATTTCCAGATGTCTTGAAGGATAAGACACAATTACAGAGATTCCTTGGTTGTTTAAATTATGTGAGTAGTTTTTATCAGGATTGTGCTAGTGACAGAAAATTGCTCAATCCAAGAACTGGCAAAAATCCTCCCCCATGGACAGAAAAGCACACCAGAGCAGTTCAGGAGATCAAGGCGAAGGTAAAATCCTTGCCTATTCTATATATTGCAGATGATGAAGCCTTTAAAATTGTAGAATCTGATGCCAGTGATATAGGTTGGGGTGGAATTCTGAAACAAAGGATTGGTGAAGAAGAACAAGTAGTCCAGTTTGCCTCAGGGGTCTGGAACCCAACTGAACAAAGATATTCTGTTATTGAAAGAGAGGTAAAAGCTGCTTGGAACTGTATTAGCAAATTTGCAATTTATCTTATTAACAAGCCATTCCTTCTTAGGACAGATGCTTCAGCAATGAAGAAAGTCTTGTCTAAAGACATCAAGAAACCAAAAGAAGCAAAGTTTGCCAGATGGCAAGCATTATTCGCAAATTTTTGATTTTTCTGTTGAGCATATTAAAGGAGAACAAAATTGCCTCCCTGATTTTCTCAGCCGGGAATATCTTGAAAAAGATATTGCACAGGTCATGATGATTATCACCGAATGGGACCAAAACCAGAAGTGTGAAGTTTTAAGGACTATCCCAGATAATCAAGACTGGGATACATACAAAAACAACCGGAAGCCTACATGGCAATTACGGAATACAAAGGTTCTTGATGCAAATCTCCAGCCTCAAAGGTTCTTGTTCCATTGAAAGTTTATGAATTCCTTAATTAATTATTACATTTTTTTGACTTATTAGGCCGATAGGCCTTCCTTTGAAAGGGACTTTCATCGTCCCTTTGGTTCTCAGGCTAACACCTGGCATCAGCATAGAGCAGGTTCTCAGTTGACACCTGGCGTCGGTCATAGAGCGGGTTCTCCGTTGACACTTGGCGTCAGGCATAGAGCGGGCATAACCACAGAGCTCATACTCGTCATGTATTCATGATATTAATGAAGGTGGTTCTGTCGACAGTAAGCTCATAGCGGGTTCCGACGACCTCTTCAACTTGGAAATCCAGAGTAAACGCGTCTGCTTTGACACCATATGTACTCAAAAGCTGATTATTATTTAGGGTTCATTTAACAGGTATATTTTCTGCGTTAACAGGTTTTTCTTATGATGGTCCTCTTTTCTGTTTCTGCTAAATACAATATGAGTCTGTTCTTTGTATTTTACTCATTATTTCCTTTCCCAATCTACTGTTTTACTGGTTGCAGCGTCCCACAGTTTTCTTATATATTTCACAGACTTGTAGGCAGCCACAATTTATATCATTTACTGGCTAATTTTCTCTCTTGGGAACTCTATTGCTCTGTTACGCTGCAGTTTGTTTTGCCTACAAGTATTAATATTACATTTTTGGTCTTTTGGCAGGTCACTCTTTGGCTCAGCATGGGTGCCGAAAGGCTTAGCGCACTTCCTCGGCCATTCCAACCGAGGGTTTTGACATCTTGGTGCTTTCTGGAACACTGAGGTTTTATAATATTGATTGGGGTTTTACCGCTGCAGAGGACGACCCCAGAACCGTTTTTATTATGACTTTTAGGCTTTCTGCTTCGAGCTAGGATTTTAAGTTGATACTGAACGCTACTAGTTAATGGACTGAAACCGGTCTTTGGAAGAAGTGACAGCTTCTCCGGCTTTCCAAACCGTATTTTACTTCCTCTATAATTTATATTGCTCAGCTATAATTTTCTTTTGATTAACATTACTCTGTGGTGGGTTCTCACTAGTTTTTCCATCCCTCTCCGGCATGGAATTCGCTATATATTTGTTTTTAAGTTTTAATAGGAAAAATACCATTCTCTACTGGATATTGAATTAAAGGGTTAAATCCTCATGCTATTCCTCATTGACTTATTGATGATGCGTTAGTTATATATATGGGTTTTCGTTTTTGTTATGAAATATATGTTTATATTTCAGTACAAGTTCCGGAAACAGTTCCCATTTTTCACCAGTAATCTGGTTACTGCTTTGAATATAGTTCATAGTGCGTCTACAGTTATAATACAGTTGCATGTCGATGTACTCATTTCTTGTTTTGTTTGATTACTACCCTTCTGGAACCACTCACAGTTTCCCCCTTCGGTGACCTGAGAGGTAAATCCAGAAATATCAGTTCCTTCTTAGCCAGGGTTCTTAACCTCCATGGCTCTTCCATAACTTTTGGTTAATTAATTTACTGAGTGTAACATTTAGCATCTCGAACACCTGATTATGGGTTTTTTTTTTTAATATGCCAATATTTAAATTATGGGGTTTCTGTTTAGTAAATCCATACTTAAATTATAGGGCTTGTTTGATATGTCAGGACTAAATTACAAGGTTTCGTTTTTTACTAGTATCACTTCATGTGAACAGAGACAGGTTCTTTTCATATGAACATCCAGCTTCAGACAAAGTAGCACAACTATTGGTGCTAATTTCCCAAAACTTATTGGGAAGTGCTCAGGAATCTGTTTTGATAATAGCTGACCTGGGTTTTGCTTTGTCTGAATTACTTCATAAGCAAGTGTACTCACCTCCAGCTCAAATTCCCCTAAATCATTCTTGTAATATGCAGTACCTTCATTCTTTCTTTCCGGAATTACTTGTCAAATCACAACTCTAATAGTAGATCGTTCTTTCTGGAGTTTATAATGGCATCAGAAAAATAAATTCATAGTTTGGGATGTAATCTATATAAGGAAATGAAGAAGATATTGGTTTTCCTTGAAAGATGATCAAAAACATTCTGGGTCAAAAATACATCGACAATTGACTCTACAACTGATCCTTTCCACCGAGAGAACTGTTGGTCAATAGTTTAAGAAATTTTTTTGCTTACACGCAAACTGGATCATGTATTGTTAGTGTGTTTTTTAATCAGTCATAAATGTATTGTTTGAGATTTCTTTTGTCACTTTTATATTATAGAAATGTTGGTCACTAGTTTAAGAATTTTTTTTGTCTACACGCAAACTGGATCATGTATTGTTAGTGTGTTTTTTAATCCGTCATAAATGTACTGTTTGAGGTTTTTGTCTGTCACTTTTAAATTTGAAAATTATAAATACTTTACCTCTGCTTAAAAATTTGAAAACTGTAAATACTTTCTGGTTTTGAACTTTTCTTTGAATGTAAAGTGACACTATTACAATGTTATTCAAGGTTAAATGCTCATAATTGGTGTTTTTGAATATCTGAATAGTTTGATATTTTCGTGTCAAACCCCTTGATTTGATATTGCTGAGACTAAATTACAGTAAATTGCTTCACCCTAAATCGCACAATTCGAGCATTAGCTATGCAAGCAACTCACATTTTATCAGTGCAAGTCAAGTTGCCTAGAATCGGAGGAATTGTTCGAGTAAGATAAGAATCTTTTAAGAAATTCAAATTACCAACCCCAAGATAAAGTATTATGACTCTCCAATTAGCTTGTATTATGACTCTCCAATTAGCTTGTGGCCTAAGGGTAAGGTGGAGAATTTACTAGGCTTCCAGTGAATTCGTGGTCCTCGGGTTCCATCCTCACTGGAAACAGTGTGGCAACAACATTTTGTAGTGTCCATTAACCTGCATTCTGGATCTAGTGCTTTGAAGGCATTGACTTTTACAATGTGGATATTTTTGAAATGAAGTGGCAGTTGAAGTTATGTACTCTGTTTTTAAATAATATGATATATATATATATTATATATGTACTCTGTTTTTAAATTATATCTATATATATATATATAGAGAGAGTATATATATATTTATAGAGTCACTTGTGGACAATTTACGGGCAAATTGCGAAATTCGTGACTTTCTATCTGATCCTAGGGTCCAGATGGCAGAAGCTATCCGTTGTAAGATCCTATGAATAATTCTATCCATGGTAAAAGGTCATCTGCATTTGTCATCATAACTAAAACTACCCCTCACTGATCATTGCTAATTCATGTAGCAGAGTTGGCCTTTTCTAAAGAAATGTTGTAATCTAAAGAAATATTTGTTTGGTGGTTATCCTTACAACCATTATTATAATATTGGGTTGACCAATAATGACTGTAATGACACTGGGCTTATCCGGTTTATTTTACAACTTTGATGCTGGAAAATAAGACTATCACTTACTTGAAACAGAACAGTGATTTAAATCAGATCCCAATCTTTCAGCCCGACTTTCTGTTTTAATGGATTGCTCTAAATTCTTGAGATCTGCTCTTGAGTCTTGGAAATAATTTTAAACTTGCTTTTCTAATAGGGTACATGATATAGGAGTTTGGCTTGTAAATATATCTCTTTGCCGAAAACTTTTAAGATTCCAGTCTGATAGTTTGTATTCCTTTGCAAATGTGCTAAAGCAATTTCCCAAGATTTTCCCAGATTTCTACTTCGTTGAAATAAATCTAAGTTATTTTCCCATAGAGTTTCTCTAATTATTTGTTTTGGGAGAGGGAAGGGTGAAGATCAGTTATTTATAATCAGATGGGCTACTGGCACCTGTTACCCCAAAAATTTTGCTCATATGATCTATCATAGGCTGCACTTCCAATTTCCCAATAACAGAATGGTGCCCTGAGTATTTATTTGAACATATTTTGTACCCATATAAAATATTAAGCATTCCTTGAAATTGTGGGTTTCTTGACTTTTGACCAATAACTATTTGTTGCTAGGATGCTGATGATTCAGTGCCTTTATTCTAGGGCACTGCAGCTAATGATTCCCTTGTACTATCTGATGAGCCAAATGTCCTAAAAGAAGGATGTGGAAAATCTTTTGCTCCATTTCCCCGAGGTAATATAGGACTGCTAAATTAGAGCTTATCTGTTTTTTAGCTATCTGGCACATGAAAGTGTAGCTGAATGTTGGCTATAGAGCCTCTAATGTAATATCAGTTGTTGCATTTGCCTTCACAGGTTGTTACTTCTCTACATCAAGTGGATTGCAGAGCTTTGAACATCCTTTGAATAAGTTGATGCCAATGCCTCATGTTGATAGTGCATTTGGAAATAGGAGGATCTCTTCCTCTGGCTGGGTAGAATCCTTTCATGGCAAGCCCATTACTAATACTTCACAAGAGTTCACGTATGATAATTTAATGACTTTTCAAGCACTTGGAGAGCAACAGGATAGCAACCAATAGTAAGGTTATTGTAGAGGCAGCCACAGGAATAGATTTATCCTCTAAAGTTATATTTAGATTTCAATTCTCCTATGGCTGTAATAAAAGTTTCAAATGCACTTAATAAAAATGTATCTGTTGTTGACTCTAGTGGAACGTTCTTCAGCTCTTTGAATAATAATCAAAATGTAGGGGTAGACAATACAATCACCAGCACCCAACAGACGTACAATTATCAAAGCAAGTTAAAGCAATCAACTCAGCACTTGGGATCAATTCCCACAAAGCAATTCTATACCTGCTCTTCAAATTCCTTCAAGCTTTTGAAAGTAAAACCAATGAATTATCAATATAATTTTACAATAATAAAAAACAATTAGAAGGCCTTTAGCGAGCTCAAATTGCTCATCCGTTAGGCTTGAACCAACATCTCTTCTAGGGAAATTCAACAATTCTAATTTAATAATCCTATCGGCCTCTCTTTGTACCTTTTGGGACAATTGCTAGTTTATGAGGTATGTACTATATTGAACCTTTTCATAAATCAAATGAAAGACATTCGTAGTGTGTACAAGCATTGGCTAACGTTTGCATTTAGCATTAGGAAATCAGCATAACATTAAAGTATTAGGAATTCATTTATTATATTTAAGGGACGAAATCTAATCATTAATTCATGGATGGTGCTCTAATTATTAAATGATTTTTAAAGATAAACTTGTTTTTAAATAAATAATATTTTATGGTCACTGTACGGAGAAATAACTATTTATTCGAAAGTTATGTGTCAGTTGTCGTTGTGTTGTAGTAGTCCTATGCATATATTTTTGATGCGATAGGAAAATAAAAATATTAAATAGCCTAAAAGCTAAAGGTGAGTGTAATTAATATAAAGATAAAATTAAAATTGGCCAGAAGTAAAGTGGATAAGAAAGAAGTACATGTGAAATTAAGGGGCTTTATAAATATATGTATTAGTATTTTATTGTTGTTCGTTATTGTTGAGTATTATATGAATTAAATGAAGTTAGGGTATTTTGACTTTTAAATGATTAATTTTAGATCCAATTATATAATATTTACAAAACTACAAAAGGAAGAAAAGACACGTTTAGTGATCAGTGATCTATATGAAATTTAGTCATTTTTGTCGCTACCTTGTTGAGATAAATGTCCCACTTGTCTAGGTCCTTTTGGAGCTAATCTTGGCTTGTAGGAACATATTTGCTAAGTTTATAATCCATTATTATTCCCTGAAGCACATCCACTTCATACACTAGGTGAGGGATGTGAAGCTAGAGAGTCATTATCTTATGAGTGTGTTCCACCTGAGAGTGATACAATTGGAAAAATTTAACCTATACATCGTAGTCAACCATATAGAGGGCTTCGTGAGCAGATAAACAATGTGAGCAAGGGCTTGCTACTGAGGAGGTTTCAAAATTAGAGTCGGAATTCACGGGGGTGCATAGAAAGGGGTTGTGTAAGATACATATAACAAAAGGATATTACCCAAATCTCCCCAAGATTGCTCCAGGAGATAGATAATCGACTAGAAGGATTTGGAAACAGGGGAGTTCAAACGAAAACCACTCAGACCTCAATTTTTTGATACCCCAAACATAGATGAAACATCGATGGCCATAAAAAAAAATTGTCGAACCACCGGAGGAGACTAAGGCCAGTGGTGAGAGAAAAGTCAGAAAATTACCACACTGTCAATGAACCAGAAACATCTACAAAAATCTTGAGAAGGAAGACTGCGATATTGTTGGGATGATGTCTATAAGAGCCTCAAACCTCTTTAATAAACCTGAATTGCAATCTATAGTGTCGAGAAAGGAGCCTACTTCACTGGAATTTCCATCTAAGCCATATATAACGCAGAATTCCAAATTGAAAGCATGAAGCAAAGAGTTACCTTCATGCACTCGAGCCTGATATAGCTTGAGGTCGCCAGAATTAGGGAGCACGAGCATTGTTGGGGTGGCTTCATATCTAGTGAGTCTCGTCCTCTAAAATTCCCAAGAACTAGAGTGTCAAACCCACAATCTTGCCACACAAAGGAGGAGCAACTAAAACCAGGAGTGGAGCTCTTCACAAAGTTTCCAGAAATTTGGATGCCTAGATGCCATAATTAATTCCAGAGACAAAACCACAACCAAGTTA
The DNA here is from genome assembly GCA_000404065.3 of Pinus taeda. Lineage (NCBI taxonomy): Eukaryota > Viridiplantae > Streptophyta > Pinopsida > Pinales > Pinaceae > Pinus > Pinus taeda. Next base: position 124,128 of record APFE031175440.1, read on the forward strand.
ACAAACCACGAAGGTGATGGAGAAATCTGGGATGTGAACTTAGACATGAATAGAGTTAGAGCAAGGAAAAAGTTAGATTTATCACTTATTCCCCTGCCAATCCACACATTCCTCATTATCTAAACATTAAATTTCTTGGTACAACTTATGAAGAGAGACATCATGATTCTTAGAGGAAGGTGTTTCCAAGGTTGGGGTAGATGATTATAGTGATACCAAACATGTGAGGCAAAGAGAAACATAGATGCATGGTGAAAGTTCACATATAATGCCACATCATAGGAGATAATAGTCTGAACATGAAACCAAACCTTTGAACATTCAATATAGTTATATAGATAATGGAGGGCGACACATAGAAGGGGAAGGATAATCGGGAGAATATAAGATAGGGGAGCCTAGGTTAATTCCAAAAGACAAATATCCAAATAAGGGAGGGGTTAAGGGAAAAACCAAATTCTAGGGACCATATATCCTTAGGGGATTGGACAAAATCTACTAGAGTCATTAATTTCTAACTTAGTCTCTTCCATAGAGCAGGCCTTGTTAACTTGCAAATCAGCATCCATGTTATTGATTATGAGAATATGATAGAACTTTGTGGTGTGAAAGGATGCAACCAAACTTCCAATTCTTTGAAGCACCAAGGCAAGGGAGGTATCCTTTGGACTGCTCTCATTAATGAGATAATATATTGTAAGAAACAAGTCTCTGCGAACAATAATATCTTTAATGCCTTTGTCTTTAGCAATGCATAAACCTTGTAGGAGACCATACATCTCTCCTTGATTGTTGGTTTCCCTTCCCAGGCCCCATGAAAATTTAGCCTCCATTATTCCATTGGGATTAAGTAATATCCCACCCCCTCTTGCCACCCCTAGCAATTTTTAATCATTACCAATGAATGAAAATTATGATTTTTTAAATCTAAATATCTATATCTATATCTATATATATATAGATATAGATATATATATATATATATATATTCTGAAATCACGGTGGGCATGTGATCATGCGTCCCCAACCCTAGGCAAACGGGGGGCAGGAAGATGCAATATCTAAACGAAGTGGCTTTACACTGGCAAATGAAGACTTTGTTGGGTTTGGTCTTGAAAGAGAGGCAAGTGGAGTGGTATAATGTCTTCACCACCTTGTAATACATTAAAAGGATGCTTTGAAATCAACACTTTTTCCTAGACATGATTGGCTCCCACCTAATGCATGTGGAGGGACATATTGCTTGTGAATCAGATAGTGGGAATCTGTTGGATCCATTGGTTTCAAGTGAGAGGGCTCCGCCGAAAATCTCCTCTTCATAAAATTATTAGTGATTCATCTGGTTTGATTTGCAGTATGATGGCTTTCTTGTTTGACTTTAGTCCAATCAGCAGGGATTGTGTATTTTTTTATGATTTTATCTTTTGTTTGTATATTTGTCAATTTCAACGTACTGTTATATGTTTTTTCGTTTATGCTCTGACTATGGTGTTTATGTTGGTCTTAGAGTTTTGGTACATTTGTTGGTTATGGAGCTTTTTATGGGTTAGATGAATAGGTGTTGACCATGGCATATAGTTGTGTATGAGAACTCCTGTATTCGGGTTTGTATGGAGAACTCCAATTATGGTTTCATCATTAATAGTGTTTTGAGGAGGATCAAATTCCTTAGGGAGCAATTTGGAAAAATCGTGTATCACTAATTTTTTAGTAATATAGAGCTTTAACTTACAAAAAAAATATTGGCAATGTGAAATGTATCATGAGGTAAGTGTTTTGATACTTATTATTAATTGATGTTGATCGATATTTTCCATCCATTTCATATCTATGATTGCACTATTTTTTTTTGTAAGCTTAAGATGTTATATTATACCATCAAATATTTACAATGCAAGTGGTAGATTAACACCTTAATAAGCTCGGATTTTCCTATGCGAAAACCAGACTAAGAACACTAATAAAGGTTCAAGCAAAAGTTTTCCAAAATAAACATACGGAATTGGTGGTGGCCAAGCTCATCATTACAAAAATTGGTTGTGGAAGCCATGCAAATCATATAGACAGTAAAACAAAGGACACTTATAATATAAATAATATAAATTATTAAGCTTACTATGAGAGGCATCATGGTAAGGAAAGATCATGAGACTAAACAACTGGAGTAGAGCGAGTAGGTTGGCCAAGAGGTGGTAGCTCTCTACCACGAAATAGGACTTCTTTCATTATTTACATTTTTTTCGTCCATGGTCTAACAAAGGAAATATAGCTCCTCCATGAGAAGGAGGAGATTTTCTCTACTTTCATTGCAGTCGAATAACACTTTACTGACTAGATTCTTAACATTCCAATATAAATCAAATGTGTGTATATATTGGTTGCGTCATGCCCTCGGAGTGCTCAATTCCAAAACCAAGCTCTCCACTTCTTTCATGATATTTGAATTAGGTAGGTCAATTTCACCATCCAATTGTTGCTCAATGTATGAAATGTCATGTTATACCACTAATGGCGTGTGTTCGAGATATCGATCTACAAAGGCTTGGGCTTGGGCTCGAGCTTGTGTGTTGTTGTTTGTATCTCGGCCCACAACATCCCTTCTCAAGCGAGCCCTCTGTCTAGGCATCAATATTGTTGAAGAGGAGGCACAATTTTATTTCAAGGAATAAGGGAACATGGTTGATGAAAGGGGGAGAAGTATATGGAGGGCATTCAAAAGAAGTGATAATAGGAAGAGGCTTGGGTGAGATGGAGACGCTTGAAAAGAGAATAGATGACAAGATACAAGTCAAAAATCCCTTAATTGTTAGACATCAAGTGCCACAAATCTAACCATATATGAGAGAAGGAATAAAAAAGCACAGAGTGACAATATACAAGAGTGTCTCCATTGTTGAGCATAGGTTGTATGAGAGATACATAGATTATACCTTCAATGTTGCTTCGCTTGTGGCTAGTAAGGTTGGTGAAGGTTATTTGCAAGTAGGTAAAAAATGTATCTAGAGGAAAAGGGACCATGTCACGAGGGCTTTGTCCTTCAGCTAGCTTGAGAACAATCACACAACACCCAAATATTTTTCCTTGTCTCACACTAAAATTGACAAGAAATGCAACATAAATCCTCCTCAGCAAGAGAAAAATTCCCGAATATGTCTTTTAAATCCTACAAGTTGTGTTGGAAATAAGATTGAATTCAATAGAAACCTCCATTCCCTTTTGTGCTTTCAATACAAAGTGAAAACACCAGGGTGGTTAGCTACTCAAGTGAGAGCTCAGTTGAGCCCACTTCAATGCAATGGATTGGCACTCCTTAATCCTGCGAGTGTGATGACGCATCAGGCAAGTTGATTTATAGTTATCCCTTTGTCCAAACCTTGTCATTCATGTCCACCTTAAGTGTGAGTTAGGCATGGGATGAGGCACCCCCATCAGGGGTATACGATTGCACCAATTGTAAGTACATGATAAGTTTAATTTGATTAAAAATTGATATCATAACATTTTTTAAGCAAAGTTTTAAAATTGTTACGAAAAAAATAAAATAAAAAATAAAGATAAAAATACTAATATATGAAATTTAAAATTTAAATATTTTAAAAATTATTTCTTTTCATTTAAAATTTTAAACAATGGTATTAATTATATATTTTAAATTATTCATCCCCCAAGGAGGGTACTCATACAGTGGGACAACGACCACTAATTGAAACGAGTCTGAAGCAATTAATGGGAGGGGATAGAGTTGCATAGTTGATAATACACTTGCAACTGCAACATAACCTACGTTGTGCATAAAAGAGGTTGAAGGCGATGGTTGTAGATGTGTGGGAGTTTGAAGAAGGACAACATATCTTGCATGAAGACTTAAGGAGTCGACAAGTGATAATCATGGACGAATGTGGACAAATAATGATGTATGATGAAATTGGTTGGGCTAAGGTTGATAAGGAAATATGACCTACAATTTATCTAGTTGCTTGGGATTTTCAATTTGTGCAGATCTTGTGGTAAATTGTTGTCCCTTGTAGACTTACCATTCTCTGGCAAGGAAAGTTTAGGAATCAAGTGAACTAATGTCAATTGGGGGATTGAGCTAGCTTTGCGTGTAGGGTTGTTCATTGTTCTCAGCTGGTAGCTAGTCATCCTAGAACACGCCACTTCGGGTACACTACAATTCCAGAGAGGGAGTCACAAGTTCATAATTTTTTCATTTCCATCTTGAACTTATCCTCAATCATAGATTTGATGATATTTGTGTTTTCTAGGAATTTTGGTTTCATGACATTTTGGTTTTATTTGCGTTGCTTGGGCTTATTATTCTTGGTGGGGATTTATTACATGGGGTGTTAAGTTGGTTTTTAAACCTCGGTGTAGCCTTTGTTTCCACCTGACCTCCCCTCTTGGACTCTTATTTTCCTAATTTTTCTCTAGTTTTTCTTCTCGGGTTTACATTTCTTTTCTGTTGTCCCTTTTGGTTTCACTCATGTTCTACCCTAAATCCCACCCTTCTCTATGTCATTCTTTGATATAATTTTCACTCCTATGTCTCCTATTCCAAGGTGTTTTTCATAAATAGTCTGGCCTCATGGCTAGGCATTGCCTTTCAACCTCCCATTGTAGAGGGAGAATGTAGGTTTTAACCTTCCGCATAAATTACTTGCAACAATTTCTTAAAAATAGAAAATATACAATGGCGAAAAATACAAAGATTTTCCCCTAGATCCCAAAATCGGGACTACTGGATTGATTTTTCATTATATTCCTTTCAATGTTACAATATATATATATATACATGTCAAAACATTCATAAACCCTAATCCATTAACCATGGATTATAACATAATTGTAGTTCCCTTGACCGGATCTACAAAATACCAAGGGCATAAAACCATCATGCCCAAAACCATGTGCGAAATCCATGCAAAAAGCCATAGGTAGGTCCACTTACCTAATATTGTTTCCAAAAAAAAATTATCGGGGTGTTTCCCTGGACCCCATGCAAGGGGGCTAATGCCTCCCCTACACGTTCTCTGACATGGGGGGGCTTTCATCCCCCCTGTGATCCCCCATTACACCCAACACAACAATCAGCCCCTCCTCTAACCCCCTGGCTTCGCGCATTGGAAAGAATATAACACACGCCCAACAAAGAAGAGGTCGACTAGGTCCCTCTTTAGCCTCTAACTCCCCTCCTCCTATTGCTAGTCAAACTAGTGCATAGTCAATTGCACATGCCACCGTGGATAGATACACAAGTATTATCCTTGAAGTAATACAGATAGTCATTTATGAAGTGGAAGACTAGGTCCGACAGTGCAAAAGGTTTATTCTTAACAAGCATGTTCAAAGAGAAGCCAAAGATTGGATCCATGATGTAGGAAACTCTATTAGAGCTTGTGCCTTATCCTGCATGCAGACAATAAACCTATATACTTGAACATTAAAACTCTTATGGATATAGCTCTTACCGACAGAGCTAACACGCAACAAGAGTTGATAATTTGCATGGTTGAAATTGAGAAGAAGGTTGATAAGTCTTATGAATATAGTTCATAACAATTAGATAAATAAAATAAATATTAATATTAAATAATTAAATATTATTTAGGTTAAATAGTCATTAAATTAAGTGAAAAGGCATGTCTAAAAGACATGCCCCTTTCACGAAAGGTCACCTGCTGAGGTATAAAAGCAGGGCCTCATTGTAACTTTCAAATCATCTTATACATTTTATATATAATTAATAAATTATTATTTTTAAATACCTTCTGTGTATTTAAAATTCAAGTTTACAAGCTATCAGTCTTTTCCTAGTTCCGCATAGTTTTTATGCTACAGTGGTATCAGAGCCATGGCACACGATATAATCACGCAAGCCTTTGAACGTAGTTCTTCGCACTATGTGCCATTACGTTCATATCCTGATTACGTTGAACAGTTTAGTATTCATGAAGTATTTCATCATTTAGAAAAATCAGGTGCGAAAATTAAAGCATGTCAAGAGGAAAATGTGGAAGAAGAAAAAGAAGAAGAATTCGATCAAATTGTTGATCTTAATGGCAATGAAAATGATCTGGATAATGTGGATAAAGACTATCGCAAAAACAAGCAGATGAAAAATGTCATAACAACGAAGAAGAGCTAAAGAAGATGTTAATAATGATGAGGAATCACTACATTTTACAGAGGATCAATTTATAGCGCTGAGAGGATTGAAGTGGTGGTTTATGGCGAATAAGAGGAGAACCTCCGAGATGGCCAGAGACGATTACGAATATGGAGAGGTTCTACAATATCTTCCTCGTAGATTCAAAGAGATCAATACAAATTCAGTAGCCATGGTCAAGCCTAGAACAGTTAGGAATAGGCTTCGAAATTTAATCACCAATATTGCACCTCAATTCCAATCAAAATTTTCTTATCCTTCCCTTTTGTTCCATGGAGCACTTACTAGCAGGAAAATCAAGCTTTACGATTGTGCCATGCAAGACACAAGGCTTCCGCGGTTACCCAACCAGTTACAGGAAGGAAATGTAAGATTTCCCGATGTGGTAGCGCTGTCCAATCATGAATATACATGGGGACAACAACCCTTCATGGAAGCAGTTGGACAAAAAGTGGTGTATTGGGCATTGTACCATCACAGAAGATCCTTCATTCACATATTGAATGTTGATCACAATCGTGCTTGGAATTTCACGACTTTTCATACATCAGCAATTTTCGGGGAAATAAACAAACCTGAATATGAAAGGTCAGGCAGTAGAGTAAACAATGCGAATTTGATAGTGACAGCAGTAGTTGGCCATCGCTTGGTTGTTTTGCTACAACTGAAACATGTGGGCGGCGCACTAGAGATAGGTCCTATGCACATGCTGGCGTTAGATGTAAACATTGAAAAATTGACAGTTCTGCCAGAATGTCGTGGAGCCATAACCAAATCGTGTATCCCCATCTCATGGAAACTAAAGTTGTATTTGGTGGATTTTCAGTTCCTCCAGGAATGCTGCCCTTTGGGTGATATCATCCCATTGTACTTTGATTTCGAGACTAACATGTGGAATTTGGTGGCAAATACTGTAACTGAAAGGGATGATGCGAATATCAATTTTGCTAAGCGTTTAATGGAGTTGTCTGTTCCTGGAAGTTACTTAGGTTACTTTGGAAAGTTTGAAAGGCAACTCTGTATAAAATCGTTGAGGTCCGGAACACTGTATGTAGTTTACAGAGATGGGTTGGATGACAACACATCCCTTGAGGTTTACGCTATGGATGATTTGATGCGTGGATGGAGTATTATTGATCTCGTCAAAAGTGAATACGCTTAGAGTCATGATGATCTCTTCGTAGCGCTTCCATTATCACGGGGGTGGTTCAACTTGTGAGAGGTAAATGAACGTGATATGTTGGAGTTTCTCAAAGTGGTGCCTCGATCCTTCAATAAATATTTCTGGCCTAAATCCTTCTTATTGGGAGACATTGCAGGATTCTTTACATGCCTCATAAAATATTTGGCGAAGATCGTGGATTCAGACGGGGATACGTGTGCAGAATTTAGCAGTGTAATTGCTGATGTTACACAGAGCATTCAGGGTCCTTATTACGATTCGGCCATCTGTAGGGTTTTTCTCGCTTCCTTGCCTCAAAATTGCCTGCAAAATGACACAAATCGCTTGCAGGAAGGAAACTATGTTAACCTTGCACTTGATCATATAGCTACCAGAACTGCTTGAAAATAGGAAGTTATTCTATCATTTCAAAATTCAAACATGCATGGATTAATTATCTCATTCACACTTGGAGAAGAGATAACAATTCTAATTGCTAAATTCAGAAATATAAAATCTAATGCTATCTAATATTGTAGGAGGGAAAGGAATGAAAAGGTTGGTCTAGGTGGAACTTTTGTTCTTGGAGTCCAAGCTGAGGGGTTAACCTACTCCTACACTAGGCTATGCTACCATTTCAGGTCAAAACATGAAGCTACAGGTTTGTTATAGGAAACTGCTACAAGATGTCATGTACTGCTACAGGAAGTTGGATGAGAGGTTTTAAAGGATAATAATGGTGAGATGAAGTGTTGGAAATGTGCATGACAGTTGTGTAAGGTGTAGGGGAGTGGAACATCACCCAATGCGAAACCCAACACTCTAAGAATGTTGGATTTGCCTAAGACAACCTTCTCACGGTGGCTAGAAATCAGAGGTTCGAAAGATGGCCGGTATGCATCAACCAAAGGTGGAGGAGACCTAAGTGGAGTCGGTTGGAGGTGTCCCTTACTACAGATTAAAAATCCCTAAAATAAAACATGTCTCTCTTTCCATTTACAAATTATTACATGTCAACATGGAAAATATGAGTTGAATTTAAAAACTCTGATCTAACTATTGTTAAAGACTATATCTGTGGAATAGCCTACCTTCTAAGGTACAACAATCTTAAGAAGAAAACTAACAACAACAAATACTTCCAAGGAATCATAAACAATTATCTAGCTAAGAATGAAACTTAACCTAGGTAATGAATAAAGGACAAACTTTGTTTTTAGGCTATGAGAGTGGGGTCCCCCAATCATGATCCCATAAGGGAGATGTGATAGGGGTCACTGTCACAAGAATTTCAGGTATATTTTCCTTCACTAAACTACAACCCTAATCTAATCTTTAATCTAATGAAAGCATGGATAAGCAATAACTTAATCAACTTTCTACGCTAAACATAAATAGAAATAAACTTCAATAGTAAATCAACATTCTAAGTTAAGGATACATGTACAAAGGAAAGGAAATTCTACTCCTAAGGTTGGGCCCTAACCCAAGAGCTTTAGCCCTCTGAGTCAACTTAGTGCTGGATCAAATAATTTCTCATTATCATAAAAATGTCAAATACATCATAATAATAATAGTCAAAAGTGCTTCATCTTAATGGCCTCTTAGCTACAATAAAACTTCAAATCTTAATGAGTCCCTTAGCTTGCTTATTTATACAAAAATGAAGCTACCAATAGCTCCGTAGAAAATAAGGATACTAGGCTCCCTAACTCGAGAATAACTTTTCCTTGACTGGCACTAGCTTGGCTGCCAATGAACTTGGCTTTCTTGGCTACCAGTGACACCAAGATGATGAGATAGAGTGGGAGAATATTCGAATGGTCTGAGGAGAAAAGGAGGGAGAACACTTGCTATAATCTCTTGTTCTTGTCTACTCTGAGTCCCTGCACTCAAGTCAACTCAAAACTGCTCCAATTTCCTGAATTTAACACACATTAGGCCATAGGACATAGTAACTCACTTTTACTCTTCTCAATAAGCAAAATATAATAAAATATGTAAATAAATCTAAGAAAAGACAATTTAATAAGCTAGAGAGTGGCATTGTGACCCATATAGTTTACATATTGATGAGCCTCATCAACATGGTTACTAAATATCGTGAAATACTTCCAAGTCTACAAGTATGAGAGAAACTTGAAGGTTGTATTGGACATTTACCAGCTACTAGGTAAGTCTACTCTCTCGTGGGATGAGGCTAAAGGTGTGTATTTACTTGAGGAAAGGGTGGTGTCATGGGAGGAGTTTTAAAAATTATTTAAAAACTAATATTTGAGTGAACATTATTATGATGATCGTGTCAAGGAATTCCATGAACTAAGGTTCAGACAATTCACGATTTATGAGTTTGTGGCAAAGTTTACAAATTTGTTGCAATATGTACCCTACATCAAGGAATAAAAAGCTAAGGTGCAGCAGTTTGTGATTTGGATACCTATAGTGTACAAAGAGCATATCGAATTTGACAATATGAGGACGATAGAAGAGGTTGTCAGAAAATCCAAACCGTGTTACTAGCAGTTTAGAAGCAAATGGAGAAAATTATAAATTTTTGGCAAATAAGGATAGAAGTAAATTTGTAATTGGAACAAAACAATAGAAACTAGGTTATCTGAATTTTTTTGGAAAATATCATCAACAAAAAAACTTTAGCAAGGGCAATACAATTCAGCTGGTACAATCTCAGGTTGGATAAAAAAGCCATGAATCTGGATGGGAAGAAGAACGATGGGGGAGAATAAGGAGAACCATTGAAATGTTGGGGATGTGGCGAACCTCATCTGCTGAGATATTTTCCACATAATCCTAGATTTGTTCACAATGTTCAAGCTCTACAAGAAGTCACCACCCTGAATGATATTGCCAAGAATATTCCCAGGGTAAGTGCTGCCTTAGAGGAAAGACAAGCGAAACATAAATCAACTATGATTGAGATCAAAGGTACTCTCTTCAACTAATATGTTTATGTTTTAATTGATCTTGGGGCTAGTTTAAGTTATGTTGGACCTTAGATTGTGGAAAAATGTGAGCTTAAAACTAAGAAATATAAAACTGTGTGGCTAGTAAAGCTGACAACTGGCACCAAGAAGAGTAACTAGCCATGTAAGACAATGTCCCCTATACCTAAATGGCTATTTGACAATAGTAAATCTAAATGTCCTTCCCTTAGGGTCTTATGACATAATAATAGATATGGATCGGCTTGAGAAATAAGAAGCCATAATAAATTGCCTAACGAAAACAATGAGTTGTGTGGATAAGTAAGGAAAAACAAAAACCATTCAAGGGGTGCCAAATCCCATATAAGTATGGAAAATTTCAATTGTACAAATGAAAAAGAGTGTGTGGAAAGGCTGTCAGTTATTTATGATTCATGTAGAAGAGGGTAACCAACAAAGGAAAGAGGCAACCTTAGATACTCTACCCATTATTAAGGATTTCCAATATGTTTTTATGGAGGATATTCCTAGTTTACCGCCATACAAGGATATAGAATTTACCATCGATTTGGTACTTGTGGCAGCCCCAGTGTCTAGAGAACCTAACCAGATGGGTCCACCTGGGTTGCTAGAACTGAAAATGCAACTGCAAGAGCTGCTAGATAAAGGCTACATGAGACCTAGTGTGTCACCATGGGGGAAACCTATATTATTGTTAAGAAAAAATATGACACATTTAGAATGTGCATCGATTACCGACAGTTAAAAAAAATAAAATCAAACAAACAAACAAAACAAAACAAAAAACAAAAACAAAACAAAACAAAACAAAAAAAACAAAACAAAAAAAGGTACCCATTGCCCCATGTGACAATTTGTTTGACCAAGTAAGAGGGGTAACAACTTTTTGAAAGATTGAATCGATGACAAGATATCATCAACTGAGAATAAAATAGTAGGATGTTCATAAAACAACGTTTAGGACCAAATACAGACACTCTGAGTTTGTAGTGTTACCATTTGGCCTTATGAATGCCCCAATATCTTTTATGTGAATAATGAACAATATACTCAACAAGTATTTGGATAAATTTGTGCTTGTATTTATTGTTGATGCCTTAATATATTCTAATAATGAGGACGAGCATAAGGAACACCTAAAATTGGTGCTGCAAACATTAAGAGAAAATCACTTGTATGCCAAATACAACAAGTGTGAGTTCTACAAACCCAGAATACAATACTTAGGTCACATCATATCTACGGAAGGATTGGTAGTTGATCCAGAGAAGATGAAAGCCATGGTTAACTGGCCTAAAGCAACTGATGTATCTCTTATCTAGTTTTTATGGGACTGGCAGGGTATTATCACCGTTTTATAGAAGGGTTCTCCAAAATAGTTCATCCCATTACATCTTTACAGAGAAAAGCGATAAAGTTTGAATGGACTACAAAATGTCAATTTTTTTTTAATAAGCTTAAACAATTACTTACAAAAACTCCCATATTGAAATTAGCAGGTCTAAACAAAGATTTCACGGTTTTCACTGATGTTAATATGGAAGGAATAAGGGGAGTGTTGCTGCATGGTAATTCTATAATAGCATATGAATCTAGGAAATTGAAGACCTATCAAAAAAATTATACAATATATGATATGGAGTTAGTCGATGTCATACATGCCCTAAAAAAGTGGAGGCGTTTATTATTATTATTATTATTTATTTTTTTAACAAGAGATAATATCATTTTGAAATTCCTTTTCAATCAACTAGACTTAAATGCTAGACAAGCCAAATGCATGGCCTTTCTTAGTGAGTTTGAGTTCGACATAAAACACATAAAGGGGAAAGAAAATAAGATAGTGGAAGCTTTGAGAATGCATGCCTATAATATAATGGAGGTGGTTGTTAGTAGTATTAACACTAATTTTCTAGAGCAAATCAGGAACTCCATGGCTAATTACCCAAAATATTTGGAAATCCAATGAAAATTACAGCAAACTGATGTTCCTCGTTTTGCAGAAAATGTTAAAAAAACTCTGATTTACAAGAACAGATCGTATATTCCTGATTTTCATGATTTCAAACAACTAATATTTGATGAATATCATAAAAACCCCTGCGTTGGGCACCCAGGATACCAGAATATGGTTACAACATTAAGATAAAAATTATTCTAGTCAAGAATGAAGAAAAAAGTGGCTCAATACTTAACAAAATGTTTGGAGTGTCAATAGGTAAAGGTTGAACTTCATCACCCAGTTGGGTTTCTGAATCCCCTACCTATTCTCGAATGGAAGTGGGAAATAATTTCCTTGGATTTTATTACAAGGCTAGCTAAAACAAAATGACAACATGATTCCATCATGGTGGTGGTGGATATGTTAAGTAAAGAAACTCACTTTTTCTTGTGCAATCTACGTTTTGTACAACACAAATTGTTCAAATCCTCATCAAGGAATTTTTTCGACTTCATGGAATACCCAAGATGATAGTATTTAACAGGGATGCCAAATTTACTTCAAATTTATGGAAGGCGCTATTTGGAGTTATGGGCACCAAATTGAACTTCAGTAAGACAAACCATCCCCAAATGGAAGGACAAATGGAGAGAACCAACTAGATTTTGGAAGATATGCTCAGAATGTATATTATGGATAGGGCAGCAAAATGGGAGGACTTTTTTCATTTGTCTGAATTTTCCTACAATAACAGATACCAGACATCCATAAAAATGAGCCCTTTTGAAGCTTTGTATGGCAAAAATGGCCATACACCCCTCAGTGCTTGATGATTACATCTACCTAGACACCTCCCCATCAACGACACCAAAAATCGATGAGCCTCGATATTGCAGCAAGAATGTTGCAACTCCTAGGCTACCAAATTTACTTTATCAACCCAAGGTTTCGTACAAACTTGGAGGTGACTGTGCTATATACATAGCAAATGCATCGTTCTACTCATGTCACCTCTTAGTTGGGGCACTTGATCATTAGGGTTCTAGACCATTCCTCTATTGGACTAAAGAGAGTTTGACTACTGATAGTAGAATGTAAAACTAGGTATAGTGAAGGAAAAGTAAATGATTCTCAATTCAGGAAATGAAAGCTGCTAACTTGTAAATTATATGATATGACATAAAGCATCTAGCTATGAAATGACACAAATCGCTTGTAGGAAGGAAACTAAGTTAACCTTACACTTGATCATATAGCTACCAAAACTGCTTGAAAATAGGAATTTATTCTATCATTTCAAAATTCAAACATGCATGCATTAATTATCTCATTCACACTTGCAGAAGAGATAACAATCCTAATTGCTAAATTCAGAAATATAAAAGCTAATGCTATCTAATTTTGTAGGAGGGAAAGGAATGAAAAGGCTAGTCTAAGTGGAACTTTTGTTCTTGGAGTCCAAGATGAGGGGTTAACGTACTCCTACACTAGGCTATGCTACCATTTCAGGTCAAGACAGGAAGCTACAGGTTTGCTATAGGAAACTGCTACAGAATGTCTTGTAATGTTATAGAAAGTTGGATGAGAGGTTTTGAAGGACAATAATGGTGAGATGAAGTGTTGGAAATGTGAATGACAACTATGTAAGGTGTAGGGCAGGGGATTTTCCTAAGACAACCTTATCATGGTGGCTGGAAAACAGAGGTGCGGAATATGGTTGGTACGTATCAACTAAAGGTGGAGGAGACCTAGGTGGAGTTGGTTGGAGGTGTCCGTTCCTACAGATTAACAATCCCTGCAATAAAACCTGTCTCTCTTTCCATTTACAAATTATTACATGTCAACATGGAAAAGATGAGTTGAATCTAGAAACTTTGATCTAACTATTGTTAAAGATTATATCTGGAAAAATGGATGAACCAACCAGATTTTGGAAGATATGCTCAGAATGTATGTTATGGATAGACCAGCAAAAATGGGAGGACTTTTTTCATTTGACCGAATTTTCCTACAATAACAGATACCAGACATCCATAAACATGAGTCCTTTTGAAGCTTTGTATGGAAAAAAATTCCATACACCCCACTAGGTCAGGACTAATATAACTAAAATTAGTTCCAGGGTCAATCAAAATGGAAACAATTTGATCATGAAGAGTACCTTCCATCTCGATAATGGATGCTTGATGATCAACCTACCTGTTATCCACCGTTGCATAAATATGTGGAATACTCTGCCCAATATCTCCAAATGTCTAAGCCTCCTAAGCACTGTAAATTTGAGGCTTGCCACCCTGGTGCGATCGACAATCTCTACTGTAATGCTCTCCACTACAAGTTCAACAATGCAAAGGCTTCCTGCCATCACCCTTATTCTGCTCCTCAAACTGAAATCCATGTCCTTTGTAAATTTCATTGAACTTCTTATAAGGTGCTACGTTCTCCTTATCACCTGCATCCTAAGGTCTTCCTCGCTTCTTAGCCCACTCCCCTTTAGTCTTCTCATTACCTTTCCAATCTCTCTTACACTTATATTGTTCATAACAATGCTTCAGCTCCCCATTGACTTCCTCTGATGACCAAGGCTCATCATACTTAATATGATATTTAAATGTTAAAGGAAATACATTGATGAAGCTTTGGACCTTTGTATTCTCATCCTTGAGGTAGGACACATACCTCAATAGCTCTAGAAACTTGGTTGTGTACTCTTCATCTATCATGGAACCCATCTTCAACTCATAGAATCCTTAGCTTTTATGTCATAATATCTCTCTGAAAAGTACTTATTCCTGAATAGTCTTTTAAACTCATGCCAACTAAGCTCCTCTATCCTGATGCCTCTAACATGCTTCACATCTTCCCAACAGATGTTTATTCTTCCCTTGAGACTGAAGATAGTTATATTGGCTTTCATATTCCATGAATAATCATGCAATTCGAAGAACTTCTTCATCCGAAGTAGTCATGCTTCTGCATCTCCTGGTTTCTTCACATCCCCATCAAAAGTAGGAGGCTTGGCTTTCTTAAACTCCTATGGCAAATACGTCTTCTCACTTCTCTTATAAGGATGTTGGTGGTAATGATGATGGTGTCTCTCAAAACCGGAGCTAGCATAAAATCCATGAGTGTTAGCTCACTTGTCATGTGTATCCAAAGATCTGCACCTATGACTAGGTCATCCCTATCCAACATGTACCCTAATTAAGACCTACTGCCATATGCCCCATTAGTCTTTTCCTCCTATCAATGATTGATCCTTAGTTGTCCTTGCTTCTGCAAATCTATAAGACTCTAAAGGATGACTACATAAACCTCTACTTTATTTTCCTAAGCCTTGCTAAGCCATTCATGTGCCTCAATCAACCTGCTATTATTTTCCTTACAAATTATGATTTCTTCCTCCAAACTTCTCAGTGCATCTGCTATATCAAGAGATTACTCTTCTCCTTGTTGCTCAGCTGACCTATCCCATTCCAAAGAATTCACATCAAGCCTATAAGGGGAGTCATGTGAACTGTAGTCCACCATTTTGCTCTTCATCTCTGATATTCAATCTCCTACACACATGCCATGTTAGATAAACCAAATAGAAATCATAATCAAAATAATACCTCAATGGATCTTCGAGGAGGTTATCTCGTATGCATAAATCAATCCAGATTAGCATAATGAAATCATTCATATCAGCATCTCAACTTCATGCATGATAACACAAAATGTAACACCAACTATATACATCAAAACCATAACCACTGTAATGCATGCATAATGTACACACATACGACTGACATGCATACACGACAATCACATCTAGCCCATCTAGTCCAAGTGTTTGAACCTATAAGCTCTTATACCACTTTACATTTACCCTTTCTACAAGCTCACCTAGGTAAAAATGAAATGGGTGCCACTATGATATGACCCAACCTCCAAGATCCAGATACGAAAGTGGGCAAACACTGATAACTTACAGACATCCTTGAGGACTACAATCCACTCAAGAGCTTTCAAACACTACAGATAGTCAATCCTTGAGCTAGAACTATTTTCACTAGGGAAAACTCCCCAACCACACCCACAACACAACATCAGTGTGGTTATGGGGTCCCAACTGCATGCATAGGCCTGCTTCCATGTGGTTATGACCCAAAAAATCCAGTTATGTGCTAGCGATTCCGAGATCTTGGCCACTTTTTCAAGCTAGCCTCTAGACCACTACCTATAACTTTCCAGAAACATAAAAAAGATGATGACAAGGCTAACCAATCAAAACTCGAGCTAGAGCTTGACCTAAACATTTCTAATCCATGATAGACATTTTGTTAAACATATGGTAAACATAGAATCTTCAAGTCATGAATGCATATCTGACCATAGGGATCTGAATTTCATCTAAGAATCACTAAGAAGGTCTAATTTCCTCTCAATATAGCTACAAGAACACTTGTTAGACCATGCATTTATCAATCATTCAATGACTTATCAAAACATGTCAAGAGCCATAGATAGAATACATCATATAACCAACATATAACCATAATAGAGACCATAAGAAACCAAACATAATGTCAACATGATAACGAGTACAAGTGCTCATAGATCACAAATGGAAAATATATCTTATTAATCATACGAAAATGTCAACTAAGTGAGGGGCTTCCACATACCACCCGACCATAGATTGGGTTGAATCAAATCTCTCTTTCATCCAATTAGCCCAGCGCCATATTTCAAGCATGAATGTGGGATCATAAGGGTTAAAACAAAACAAAGCCAACCATGTCTTCTAGAGGCCAAACCACCTCAACCCTAAACCATGGTGATCTCACCTATATGGTCCAATCATCACCAATAGCAACCAGATCAGTCTCTACCCAAGTTGTTTAGGGCTTCGGGAACTAGTAATTTAACCCACAGCTAAATCAGGGCTCCAAAGAATTTGTTCCAACCCGTCACTCCAAGGAGTAATAACTTAACTAGAAAGGCTCTAGAGCATTTGTCCGAACTTGCAGGATCCATGAACTAGTAACTCAACCCATGTTGTTTCAGGGGTCCAGAGCGTTTGTTCCAAACCACAGCCATAAGGAACTTGAGAACCAATCAGAAAAACAAGTGGGAAACCCACAACACCATGGCTATCCAAGAAATGGCAATGTAAGGCTGAGACCACTGTCAATCTTGACAAATCTTCATGCCAGTGACAACACATAATCAACGTATCACATGCATATACCATGTATCCAAAAATTAACAAGGAAATCACACATGAAACCTGTTACTTGCAAAGTATCCCTGATGTAGTTGTCTATCCAACTTTTCCCTTGCACTCCCTTGCTTTCCTTCACTTTATTTCTCCAATCCAAGTGAATTCTAGAGTTCTCCAAGCATGCTCCAAGAATGATCTAAGTGTGCAAGAGTATGAGAGAATGAGAGTGTGCTCAACTCTGAACTGTCAAAAATCTGTCAAAAGCTAGCAGTTGATTCTCATATGCATTTTTATCATTGATGTCTCATTTTTATTTAATTTCATTCATTTTCCTTTAATTTCCCCTTGCATGCAAATTTGTGTCTCTTCACCTTCCTTTTCTCCTATTTTCATTTCTTTCTCATAATTAAATGCCAATTATTGCCTCTTTGCCTTTGTCAAATTCCATAGCCATAAGTAAACCACAAGTGATGCCCACTGTAATGTTTATCCGACATTTAACTTGGAATATGTCTCCCATGACCTTGGTCTTATTTTATTTACATGAAAATCAACCAGGGGTTGTTACAGAGCAGAGAAAGTATACCAGCTAGAATTGCCTTAGTAATATAGCTTCTACAGAGGCAATTTGCAACCATAATTCAGGATCAGATGGGAATCCCCTTTGGTTGTATTTGACTCCTACATGAAGGTAAACAACTTTGACATCTAAAATCCCTCAGCGAGTACAACATAGCCAAGGAGTCATCAATTTATATAGGCTTAAGATGAAGAGGTGGGACCAAACGTTGGGGTGCATCATCCTCCTCCCAACCTAAATCCTTGAAGGATTCCCTAAAGCCAGGACTTTCACCAATTAATACCAAAGATTTTTTAGTGCCAACTTTCGTTGTAATTTAGGCAGTAAACACTCCATATCTTGAAGTGGGTGATCTTGTTACCAACTTTACTTTTGTAAATTATGAACAACATTTTATTATTTGTCATTTCAATGGATTTTGGGCATCAGCATCTGCTCTTGGGGAATGAGTGCATCAAAACTAGTCCCTGAATACAGAGTTGTATTTTTGTTCAATATTCTTTATGGAAATCTTAAAAAAGATAGAGGACTGACATAATATTTTTTTATCAGGGACCCTTGTTTTGGGGTTGTTCTGGGATCTCATTTCAACCATGGTTTCTTGATTTTAATCCTCTTCCCATGACAGCTCTAGCTACTCTAGTCTGGGTAAGGCTTCCCAACATGCCCATCCATTTGATACAACTAGACATATTAGCTGATGTGGGAAAGCTACTAGGTCGCTTCATCAGAACAAACATTGAGAGGTTTATGAAAGGAATTGCCACATTCACTTATAGATGTGTTAAAGTAAACCTCAAAAAGGTTTGCCTAAAAAATCCTTCTTAAGTGGAGGGGCAAAGTTTATTCACAACTAGTGAACTATGAAAACATTGCTTTCCATTGTAGGAATTGTCAATAGCTCAATCATCTTCAGAATGTCTGCCCTTTTCCTCAGGGGCCTCATGCCCACTCGGATGCTAAGAAAAAGAATCATGGATGACAAGATTCAAAGGTTACAAATGGATCCAACAATACTTTGGCTCCCAAGTAGAATAACTTACAACAATAAAAGACAACTACTACCAAATCAACTCCTTCAAATTCAACTTAGCTGTAGGTAAAGCCATCTCATCCCTCAACTAAGGAGACCCATCCTTCAACTAAAAAGGAAAGAGACTAAACCATAATTTTGGCTTTGTAAATGAGTGGGAACAAATGTATCGATGAATGAGACCACCTGGGTAGTGATAAGGAAACAACAAATATTGCAAAACCTTAGGTAATGGAATTGTCCCAAAGAAATGTTGGCATTGTACCCTCCAAGTCTTTCGAAATGAATTGATGTCCACGAAAATAAATAAATAAATAAATAAATAAATTCGTGATCAATCGTGGGATTTAAGACCACGACAAAAGTAAACTAGTGTCTTATACTGTGTTGATATGTGATGGATGAAATGATGTAATATGCTATTGTGAGATAATTAACTTAAAAAAATAAAACTAAAAACCCAAAAATAATTATGTAGTCATTTAAAAAAAATCAATAATAAGAAACAAAAACAACAATAATAAACCATGCATATATTCTATGGCAGTAGTCTATAATGCGACTTTTTGAAAGCCTTTCCGACAGATTTTTCCGTTCAAAATCCGGCAACAATTCATTGGAATCCCAAGTTTGATAGCTAGTTTCTGCACAATCAATGGCTCCCAGAAGTTTTCGAGGGCACTGAATCCAAATATGCCGTTAAAAAACCATTTTAACTGCTAAAAATCAAGATTTAACCTCATTTCTTCCGCCGGATTCCGTCACCGGAATCTCCAAAAAGTCGCATTATAGACAACTCCTATTCTATGTTGTTTTGCAAAATGGATTAGTTTTAGGATGAGAGGTGAAAGTTTTAAATATTTTGTGGATGGTAGGTTATTTAAGTTTCCTTTTATTTGTTTTGAAAATATTGTTTTTAATTCTATATTTCTTTTCTAGACACATTTTAATGGTTTAGAAAATCTATGAAAATGATTTAAGTAGGTATCCATTTTTTTCCAATGAGGTATAAGCATATGATGTGGACAATATTAAAAGATTTTTCAAAATCAACAAAAATAAGTAAAAACATTTATATGTTGTAATAACATTTTTTAGTAATAATTTTAAAAAATAAAACGTAAATTAATTCTTACTAACTTTGCTTTTATATATAATCTTGTTTTTACCTAGCTAATTATTAATTTTTTTCCTAACATAATTTGGAATAACTTAAATAAAATAATAATAATAATACTAGAAGGATTATTTTGTCTTCATTTTTATAGAGAAATGTTGATCAATATTTTTGTCTATTTTTAAGAGGTTTTTCATAGAATTTGGTTATGAGAGAGATAAAACTACCTATTTAAGCATTCAACTTCATAGTCTTCTCTGTTTAAATAATTATTTCCTTTTGAATAAAATTTTTAATCTTTTCTATAATGTCATATAAAAGAAATAGGTTAAATTTGATAATTTTTTAGTTTTAATAAACTTTTTTTATATTTTCTTTGACTTAAAATATGGGAAATAAGTTAATTCAAATTATCCCAACTACATATTTAAAATTATAATTATTTAAAAATAAACAATTACATCTATTTTATATCAATGTTCAAGTTCAATTATTACTTTTTTAAGGAAGATTGTTTTATGGTTTCTTTAACCTTTTACTCATTATCTATACTATTTTCAATTCACATATATATGTATTATTATAATATCATAAAATTCACATATTTGGACCCAGGACCATATATTTTTAATTTAACTATATTATTTAAAAAACAAAAACAAAAAATAATAATTTTAAATCAATCTAAATAGTTTTAACATACTAAAAAAATCACATTATAAAGAGATTGATAAAATTATCTCCAAGTAACATAAAATGTTTAAAAACAATTATATTAAAAGGAAACCAACAAAATCAAAGAATGACCAATTTAACATTTTTGTACTTCACTTTTTTAATCACCTCACACATACATATTTAAGTATATACAATGTCAATGACTTGGAAACAAAAGCACTATACAATGTGTCTAGAGGGATTCAAGTGAAGTTAATATGGATCTAAGTTAATACTCTTGCATTCCATAATAGATTTCTTCAATATTTTAAATAAGCTTCATCATAACAAATAACATGGACAAATACCATGGGCAACGCAATACCATGGGCTTGTAAACCACCATAATTTTATAATTTAATTTAATTTTATATTTTAATTATTACAATTATAATAATTATTTTTATTTTATAATTTTAATTATCTAAAAATATGTACCTCTTATTTTTTTATTTTATTTTAATTTTTAACCAAAATTAAAATATTTAAAATGACATTACAACATCATAATTTCTCTAAACAATCAAAGTTTTGTCAATACTATAATCATTCAATGCAATATAAATAACATTAAGTGAGATAAAAGTTGATCTAATAAATTACACTGAACCCAAAACTAAGTGTTTGCCAATGTTTAAACATATAAAAAATGAGTTGACTAAATCTAAGTCAAGATTAAGTAAGAGTTAATATTTGGTTGGTGGTTTAAAAACTCTGATCACAAATATCTTTAAGTGTATTTTGATTAATATTGTAATATTTAAAAACAAATATATATAGCATTAATTTTAATTTATTTTTATATCTATTTGTAATGGAGCAGTTTTTAATGCGATTTTTAAGAGTTATTGGTGGATTTTTGGCCATAATCCCATAATTTTTTTGTTGCTAAATTTTGATTTGTGTTGTTTAAATTGGTTTTTTCAATGCATATATGGATTTAATTCTAGACAAATTAAATTAAAAAATAAACTCCAAAAGTTTCCAAAAAAACTGGGCTTAAAAACTCTTCATATTATAATTGGTTTAGAGTCCAATATATTTGATTTTCAATTAATTTACTTTAAGATAAAGTTTTTCAATAATTTTAAATATATATTGTATTTAATAAAATATTTAAAAATTTAAAAATAAAATTTTTAATTTTAAAATATTTTATTAATTTTTTGATTGGAAAAAAACACTTAAAAAAACCAATTTTACTACTTTAAAATTATTTATCAAAAATTAAAATTATATTAAAATTTAAAAAACTAACTTTTACCTATATTTTACGGCAAGAGCTAACCATTAAATGACTTGTTCGTTGCATGCCCTTTAACTTTATAATACACCTCATTATTTTTCATTTATCTAGTTTCATTATTTTTCATTTATCTAGTTATGCGCGCTGAAACTAGATAAATGAAAAATAATGAAACTAGATAAATGAAAAATAATGAGGTGTGTTATAAAGTTAAAGGGCATGCAGCTAACCAGTGATTTAATGCCCTATGGCAGACTGGTTAGCTCTTGCCATATTTTACCACATATGTACTATATTGAACCTTCCAAAGGTTAGACATTCGTACTGTGTACCTCGATAAGCATTAGCTAACATTGGTGGGTTGTTCCGTATGTACTATAAATCTGCTTAACATTAAAGTATTAGGAATTCATTTATTATATCTATGGGTACTCAAAGGTCCAAATCTAATCATTAATTCATGGATGGTGCTCTAATTATTAAATGATTTGTGTGTACGGGGAAATAAAAATATTAAATAGCCTAAAAGTTAAAAGTGAGTGTAATTGATATAAAGATAAAATAAAATTTGTTAGGAGGAAAGTGGATAAGAAAAAAGTACATGTGATATTGAGGGATTTTATAAATATATGTATTAGTATTTTATTGTTGTTTGTACGTTATGGCTGAGTATTATATAAATTTTAAAATATTTTATTATTATTTATGTTTTTATATGTTTTATATAAAATAATTTATTAGTAGTATTATTATAAGATGTAGATTTTCACATGTTTTAAGTTTGGGATGTTAATTTATTTTTTATATTTAAGAAATATGAACCTTTGCCAATAAAAAGTCGTTTTTAAGTTTTATTCCACGACCAAAAGGATGTTTTGACCTAGATAGCATACACAAGAAAGCTAGTATTCTTTGTTAGTATTGTTGAGATTAATTTCAATGAGATCATGTGCTTTCTAGTAACATTTAGCCTTAGTCCCATACATAAGACCATATACTACCCCTAGCTATAATTTAACTTGTTATTCGAGAAGAATATAATATCATTAATTATATGTGATAAGACTCTAACATGAATATTTTTTTTATCATTTTTAAACATGAAAAATTAAAAGTAAAACAACAACATTTTGGTTATATTAACATGTTTTTGTTAAGAATTGTTTAGTTCGAGTATGAGTAATAACATTAATTAGTAAATGTTACTAAGATAGTGTAAGTGTATTATTCATGTATATGATATGATATTTATTTAGTACAGTATGCGATGCACTAGTGTGCTTCACATGTGGACATTATGTGATGCACATTTATACTCATAATTGTTATGCATATGTATTACAAATCATATCGAATTGCAGCAATGTGTCTTAACTACGATGATGATGATGATGTTACCTCCCATTGAGACTAAGGCTGGTTTATTAAACTTTAACAAAGAAATTTTTACTATCTTTCTCTATGATGTTTTTCTTAAGCCACAATATTTTTTCAATCAAATCATGATCCCACCTTGGTTTTCAAGAGTCGACACATTATCAATATTAGATATATTATAAATGATCTGAAAGTGATCTTTTATCTTTATGTATGATGTGTGCTCAAGAAGGAATGTTTTTCATCTTCTACCTTATTAGACATGGAAATTTTACAAATTTTTTCTTTCTAGTGTGTCTTTAGCATTGTCCACCTCCTAGCTTCATTATGGAGCCAATGAAAGTTTGTCCTTATTTTTGCAATATTCATTTTCTTCTTGAAGCTAACAACAACAAAGAGATAGTTTGACATTGTAATATTTATGGGACGAATGGGTCACGCATAATAGGCCCATAACAATTACCTTGTGCAATTAAAGATCATGCTTCAAAATT
The DNA here is from genome assembly GCA_000404065.3 of Pinus taeda. Lineage (NCBI taxonomy): Eukaryota > Viridiplantae > Streptophyta > Pinopsida > Pinales > Pinaceae > Pinus > Pinus taeda. Next base: position 148,134 of record APFE031175440.1, read on the forward strand.
TTAATTTAAAAATTTATTAAAGATACATAAAAAAAACTTTAGAAATAAATATTAATATTAATTTGAAAATAAGCTTATGATAATTGTAATAATCTCCTCCTTCACCATAAAGTCCTAAAGATTCAATTGATAATACGCTTATTTGAATTTTCATTTAATCCTAGAAAATCATTTGATGCAACTACAATGAGACTAATGATCGATATTTAGATAATCTCATAAGCTAAACATGGAATAAATTTCAGTTTACCCTTAACTTTTGTAAGAAATGCTAATGTTGGGACTACCATTTCATCCAAATTATCTATGCACCTATCTTTATTTTGCTCCAAGGTTATATAGTACATTAATTACTTCCGTTTGTTGTATTCAAATGTGTTTCATTATTAGATTTATGAATTTGTTCAAGCATTGATAATTGCTATCAAGTAATTTTTGCATAAGATGTAGGTACTAAGTAGCAATGTTGTATATTACACTTGTTTAATAATAGATAAAATATCAAATTCAAATATTATCTACAAATTTAACTCTATATAAAGCTTATGTCATGGTTATTCACAAAAGGCGTCGTCTACCAAGGCGACAAATTTGCCCGGAGGGCCAAAACCTCTTGGCATTCGACTTTTTATTTTATTTTTAAATATGATGGTAGGAGTTCTTGAATCTTGTTTTTGATGGTGGAAATAGATTCAGCACCATCAAAAACCCTTGGGGAACCCAAAATCTTGAAGCTTGACACCTATAAGAGGGATTTATAAAAGAAATTGCCAAATTTTACCAAAATCGTGTCGGAATTTCCATTGTTTTCTAGGCAAATTTGCAACCTCGTTAAACTACACGATTCACAAAATAAAGCTTCAAACCTCCTCCTCTTCTTTATTCCTTTAATTTTCAACCATAAGGAAAAATCCTTAACATATTCACTTTTTATTTTCAATCATTATAAATTATAAGATATTCAGTTAAAAATATCCACATTAAATAAGTTAACTTAAGTGTTGGTAGTACTAGATTGAATTTAGGAATGTGTTAATGATCCATTTTGAAATAATTGAATTAACTTGTTGCAAAGCTCCATGATAACAACCCACCTACAACTAATAATGATTCCTTTATGTACAACCTTTAAACCCGCTTCAACTCTTACAAAAGTTTACATCATAATCAAACACAACTTGGAATGCTCAAGCCGACCCAGTGTAATCAATTAATGTTATATTCCAAGCAATTTTAAGTATTATTCATAGACTAAAATCATTAATTTTATTGATTTTTTAAAGTGTATAAGCTTTAAAAAGTAAATATTTTTAAAGTAACTGAATTGATACATAGTTAAAAGTTTTTTGCGAACACCATAATGCTTCATCACAGAACATATAATTTTTTTTGTTAATTAATTTTTTCTATTATATCTTAAACTCTAACATATATAACTCATTACTTTGCCTACTCATCATTGCAATATGCCACAAGGAAAACATGACCAACAATAGTGGAGGTGGCTTACTGGTGTCCTAACCATCAAAATACTAAAAAATTAGATTCAGACTGATCTATCCCACGTTTAGACGACAATCTAGGAGCCTTGTCAAATTGTTACATATCATCTGCCAGGTGTAGCTGGCCATCCATATATCTATGAAAATAAAAGAAAGTTCATGAATCTAAAACTTAAAACAAGGGACATGGTCGAGCAACATTTGTCAGAGGAATTTATTGGTGTCGGATCCTATGCACTTGATCTTGTTGGGGGTCGGTGGTCGCACTGAAGATGTCTCTTTATACGTGTTAGGAAAGCATTGAGGCTAACCAAGCAAGAGCACTGGTGATTTTGGACCCTTTGGATTTCATTGATGTAGACAATTATCTTATTGCAATCCTCATCTTTTTCTTTGAGGAAATGACCTAGAAGCATCTTCATTTGCCAGTGAAGAGTGATGGAGTTAAAGTATTGACTTTGTCATCCCCTAATGCGACCAAGGTTGGGGACCCAACTAGCAAATTCAATTTGGATTTCAGGGTCATAATAGACCTGGTGGTTATTGGTGTTCAAATCTCCAATTGTTGAATTTCCGCTTGAATTTTAGGGAGGGCAGAAGAATGGAAAATTGTTACAACAGACTAGGCTTGATCTTGGGCTTGGGGTTTGCCTGAAGAGACTCGACCATTAAACCCTGGAAAAGAATGCATCCTCTTCCATGGCATGGTATCCAAGTACAAACAAGAACTAGAGCTCATAGACGCAAAAGGATGGTGTGGACTCACAAGGTAATCAAAATTTAACCAATGCAGTGGTGTGTGGAGAATCTCAATCAACACCCAGGCTAACTTCAAGGAATGGCAATAAATCAACATAAAAGGGTGCAACACTAGGGGGCTTTAGGTATGGGACGAAGCCAAAGCAAGCCAAAACACACCAAGAATTTTGAACTCCATGGGGTCACCCTACTTACAAAATACTAAAGTCCACCATGCAAAAGGAACCAGACTATAACAATTGCAAAAGTTGGTCATAAAAGAGCTTACCAATTTACTGGAGGTCCTATATCCTTTGTTTATCTATGATTGCAAGTCTCCTCGCCACTGGGAAACTCACTTTCCCAGTGTGTCCTCCCCTTTAACCGCTTTACTGACACAGGTTCTAGTATTTTCCAAAGAATGAATGTTATAGGGGTCCATGGTAGGGGGGCCTAGGCATTCACTCACCATTTTACCAAAAAACTAGGCACAACAATCTAAATATCCAACTTATTGCTACAAATGGATGTGGGTGTAGCAAAAAGGTTTGGGTTGACAGTGGGCAGAGTGAGAAAGCATCGAGGATGCAAAGTATACCATCTTAATGTGCTTGGAGATCAAGTCTTGTGACATGTACAAGTGCATGGGGGGAAATGGCCATGCCATCCCTCGCTCTTCAATGATGGGAGAGGCAGTGGGGTAGCAGGATTTACCCCCCCCCATTCGATGGCTCATTTTTCCACGCTACCATCGGGGTCACAATATTGACAAACATCAAGTTAGGAGAGTAGATTGACGCCAAGGTCAAGTGTGTCATTATTTGACGAGTGAATTAAATTTAAAATAAGTGTATGTATGGGTATGTCCTTTTTTTTGTTAATTATGTGTGTGTTTATTTAGGAATAGGTTTCCAACTTTTTAATTTAACTAACAATAATTATTATATGGATGGTAGAGATTTAATCAACATAGAATATTCATGGAATACTTTTAGTAATAATCATAGATAGAGGGTTGGGGTTTATCTTTGAGCTAGTTATGTTCCTTTTACTTTTCAATTTAATTAAAAAATGTCATATTTACAAGCATCAAATTTAGTTTCCATTTACTTTTTATTTATGACATTGGGCTATTATTACTTTATGACATTTTTCTTGTTATATGCTTCTTTTTTAATCGTATATATGTTTAACTCATATATTAACTATTTTTATAAGTAATGAAGTCTTTAGACTCTTTATTGCAATATGAGAAGTCAGACAAAAACTCTTTTTGAAACTACATGTATACAGACGAATAAGCATGCCTACAAAATGTACTTTTGAATCATTTTTTTAAAACAAAAATGAGTACTTTTGGTATTAAGTCTACACCCAGTAGCAACAAATACTCGGGGGATTACATTGCCAAATTTTAGTACTCACAAAATTCAAAGTCACCACAAACTCATTACTAAATTTTAGTAGACTAATTGTAGATCCAATCACATAAGATTTACAAAACTACAAAAGGAGGAAAAGACACATATAGTGATCAGTCGTCTACATGGAATTTAGTCATTTTTCATCGCTGCCCTCTTAAGATTAATGTCCCACTTGTATGGGTCCTCTTGGAGCTAATCTTGGCCTGTAGGAACATATTTTCTAAGTTTATAATCCACTATTATTCCCTGAAGCACATCCACTTCATACACCAGGTGAGGGATGTGAAGTTGGAGAGACATTATGTTATCAGTGTGTTCCACCTGAGAGTGATACAGTTGGAAAACTTTTAATTGTAGATCGTAGTAAACCCTATGGAGGGTTCTATGAGTAGACAAATAATGCGAGCAAGGGCTTTCTACTGAGGAGGTTTCAAAATTAGAGTCGAAATTCACGGGGGTGCATAGAAAGGGGTTGCGTAAGATACATATAACATAAGGATATCACCCAAGCATCCCCAAGATTGCTTCAGGAGATAGATGATCGACCATAAGGATTTGGAAACAGGGGAGTTCAAACGCAAACCACTCAGACCTCAAATTTTTGATACCCCAAACATAGATGAAACATCGATGGCCATACAATTTTTTTGTCGAACCACCAGAGTAGACTAAGGCCGATTGTGAGAGAAAAGTCAGAAAATTACCACATTGCCAATGAACCAGAAACATCCACAAAACTCCTGAGAAGGAAGACCGTGATATTGTTGGGGTGATGTCCAGAAGAGCCTCAAACCTCTTTAATAAACCTGAATTAGAATCTAGAGTGTCAAGAAAGGATCCTACTTCACTGGAATTTCCATCTAATCCATATCGATTGCAGAATTCCAAATTGAAAGCAGGAAGCAAAGAGTTACCTTCATGCACTAGAGCCCGAAACAGCTTGAGGTCGTTAGAATTAGCGAGCACAGGCATTGTCGGGGTGGCTTCATAACCAGTGAGTCTCATCCTCCAAAATTCCCAAGAACTGGAGTGTCAAACCCACAATCTCGCCACGCAAAGGAGGAGCAACTAAAACTAAGAGTGGAGCTCTTCGCAAAGTTTCCAGAAATTTGGATGTTGGATGCCACAATTAATTCCAAAGACAAAACCACAACCAAATCAACAGACCATGAAGGTGATGGGTCAATTTGCGATGCAAACTTAGACATGAATGGAGTTGGAGCACGGAGAAATTTAGATTTATCACTCGTTCCTCATCAACTAAACATTTAATTTCTCGATACAACTTCCGAAGAGAGACATCATGATTCTTAGATGAAGGTGTTTCCAAGGTTGGGGTAGATGATTGTAGTGATACCAAACATGTGAGGGAAAGAGCAACATAGATGCATGGTAGCGGTTCACATATGATGCCACATCATGGGAGATAATAGTCTGAACATAGAGATAACTGAGGATGGCACATAGAAGGGGAAAGATAATGGGGAGAATATAATATAGGGGGCTAGGTTAATTGCAGGAAGACAAATAGCCAAATAAGGGACATGTTAAGGGAAAAAACAAATTCTAGGGACCATATATCCTTAGGGGATTGGACAAAATCTACTAGAGTCATTAATTTCTAACTTAGTCTCTTCCATAGAGCAGGCCCTATTAACTTGCAAATCAGCATCAATGTTATTGATTATGAGAATATGATAGAACTTCGTGGTGTGAAAGAATGCAACCAATCTTCTAATTCTTTGAAGCACCAAGGCAAGGGAGTTATCCTTCGGACTCCTCTCATTAATGAGATAATGGATTGTAAGCAACAAGTCTCTGAGGACAATAATATATTTAATGCCTTTGTCTTTAACAATGCATAAACCTTGTAGGAGACCATACACATCTCCTTGATTGTTGGTTTTCCTTTTGAGGCCACATGAAATTTTTAACCTCCATTATTCCATTGGGATTAAGTAATATCCCTCCCTCTCCTGCCACCCTTGGTAATTTTGAATCGTTACCAATGAATGAAATTATGATTTTTTGAATCTATATATATATAGTTATCTTTTTATATCTTGGAAATGTACGATTCTGAAATCATGGTGGGCATGACATCATGGGTCCCCAACCCTAGGCACACCAGCGCTAGGAAGATGCAATATCTAAACTAAGTGGTTTTGCACTGGCAAATGAAGACTTTGTTAGGTTTGGTCTTGAAATATAAGCAAGTGGAGAGGTATAATGCCTACGCCAACTCGGAAGACATTAAAAAGATGCTTTGAAATCAACACTTTTTCCTAGACAAGATTGGCTCCCAACTAATGCATGTGGAGGGACATATTGCTTGTGAATCAAATAGCGGGGATCTGTTGGATCCATTGGTTTCAAGTGAGAGGGCTCCTATGAAAATCTCATCTTTAGAAAATGATTAGTGATTCATTTGGTTTTATTTGCAGTATGATGGATTCTATGTTTGACTTTAGTCTAATCAGCAGGGATTTTGTCTTTTTTATGATCTTATCTTTTGTTTGTATATTTGTCGATTTCAATGTACTTCTATATGTTTTTTCGTTTATGATCTAACTATGGTGTTTATGCTGGTCTTATATTTTTTGTATATTTGTTGGTTATGGAGCTTTATTACGAGTTAAATGAATAGGTATCGACCATGGCGTATAGTTGTGTATGGGAACTCCTATATTCGGGTTTGTATGGAGAACTCCAATCCTGGTTTCATCATTAGTAGAGTTTTGAGGAGGATCAGATTCCTTAAGGAGCAATCTGGAAAAATCGTGTATCACTAATTTTTTAGTAATACATAGCCTTAACTTACAAACAAAAAAATATTGGAAATGTGAAATGTATCACGAGGTAAGTGTTTTGATACTTATTTTGAGCTGATGTTGATCAATATTTACCATCCATTTTATATCTAAGATTGCACTATTTCTTTTTGTAAGCTTAAGATCTTATATTAGACCATCAAATATATACAATGAAAGTTGTAGATTGACACCTTAATAAGCTCTGACTTGCTTACGCGAAAACCAAACTAAGAACACTAATAAAGGTTCAAGCCAAATTTTTCCAAAATAAACATATGGAGTTGGTGGTAGCCAAGCCCCTAATTACAAAAATTACAAAAGTTGGTTGTGGAATCCATGCAAAGCTTATAGACAGTAAAACAAAGGACAAATATAATAGAAATGATATAAATTATTAAGCTTACTACGAGAGGCATCATGGTAAGGAAAGATCATGAGACTAAACAACTGGAGTAGAGCAAGCAGGTTGGCCAGGAGGTGGCAACTCTCTACCACGAAATATGACTTATTTCATTCTTTACATTTTTTTCATCCATGACCTAACAAAGGAAATGAAGCTCCTCTATGCGAAGGAGGAGATTTTCTCTACTTTCATTGTGGTCGAATAACACTTCACCCACCATATTCTTAACACTCCAATATAAATAAAATGTGTGTATATATTGGTTGCGTCGCGCCCTGGGAGTACTCAAGTCCAAAACCACGCTCTCCACTTCCACCATGATATTTAAATCAAACATGTCACTTTCATCATCCAATTGTTGCTCAATGTATGAAATCTCATGTTATACCACTAATGGAGTGTGTTCGAGATATCAGTCTGCATAGGCTTGGTCTTGGGCTCAAGCTTGGGTGTTGTTGTTTGGACCTCGGCCCACAACATCTCTTCTCAAGTGAGCCCTCTGTATAGGCATCAAGTTTGCTGAAGAAGAGACACAATTTTATTTGAAGGAATAAGGTAACATGATTGATGAAAGGGGGAGAAGTAGATGGAGGGAATTCAAAAGAGGTGACAATAGGAAGAGGCTTAGGCGAGAGGGAGACACTCCAAAAGAGAATAGATGCCAAGAGATGGGTCAAAAGTCCCTTAATTATCTGACATCAAGTACCAGAAAGCTAACCATATATGAGAGAAGGAATAAAAAAGCACAGAGTGACAATATACTAGAGTGTCTCCATTTTTGAGCGTAGGTTGTATGAGAGATACATAGATTATACCTTCAATGTTGCTTTTCTTGTGGCTAGTAAGGTTGGTGAAGGTTATTTGCAGGTACGTAAAAAATGTATCTAGAGGAAAAGGGACCATGTCAGCAAGGCTTTGTCCTTCAACTGGATCAAGAAAAATTGCACAACACCCAAATATTTTTCCTTGTCTCACACGAAAATTGACAAGAAGTGTAACATAAATCCTCCTTAGCAAGAGAAACATTCTTGAATATGTCCTGTAAATACTACAAGTTGTGTTGGAAAAAACATTGAATTCAATAGCAACCTCCATTCCCTTTTGTGCTTTCAATACAGAATGAACACATTAGGGTGATTAACTACTCAAATGAGAGATCACTTAATCCCACTTCAATGCAATGGACTGGCACTCCTTAATCCTATGAGTGTGATGACACATTAGGCAAGTTGATTTCTAGTTATCCCTTTGTCCAAACCTCATCATCCATACCCACCTTAACTATGACTTAGGTATGGGATGAAGCAACCCCATCAGGGGTATATGATTACACTAATTGTAAGTACATGATAAGTTTAATTTGATTAAAATTTGATATCATAACATTTTTGAAACAAAGTTTTATAAATGTTATGAAAAGAATAAATAAAAAATAAATATAGAAAAATATTAGATATATGAATTAAAAATATTTCTTTTCATTTAAATTTAAACAATAGTATTAATTATAGATTTTAAATTATTCATCCCCCAAGGAGGGTGCTCATTAGATGGGACAACGACCACTAATTGAAACGAGTGTGAAGAAATTAATGACAAGGGATAGAGTTGCATAGTTGATAGTACACATAAACTATGTTGTGCATAGAAGAGGTTGAAGGCAATGGTTGTAGATGTGTGGGAGTTTGGAGAAGGACAACCTATCTTGCATGAAGACTTGAGGAGTCAACAAGTGATAATTATGAACGAGTTTGGACAAACATTGATGTATGATGAAATTGGTTGGGTTAAGGTTGATAAGGAAAGTGTTACACTGAAATTTGTCACCATGGCTATCTGCAGTTAAATAGCCATTTTGTCCTCCTTGTCAAGCCTCAAACCTTTGCTCTTCATGTCAAACTTCAAAAAGAGAGAAAGTCACTTTAAAACATGTTTTTCTCTGGGTACGCAGGTTCTCTCTACCTTGCCTGCGTGTACGCACTCAAAACACATTGTACCTGCGTACTTGTATGCTCTGTAAGCTAAAGGTTGGGTGCGTACCCCTGTAAAGGTCAAAAGGCG
>APFE031175440.1:169996-228205 GCA_000404065.3 Pinus taeda
TTATTATAATAACATATTATAAATTTAATTCCTCAGTTATCTATCACTCATTTTTTTCCTAGGAAAAAATTGTAATTTTATTCAAAGTGAAACAAATAACAAAATTCATTGTGTACATGCTTAAAGCATTCAGTAAGATAAGTCTCACATCTCATGAGAAAAATGAAGAGAGAAAAATAAAATTACATATAAAAACCAAAGTTGAGTGTATTAAATATCACTTGACTTCTCCTTCTTTCCTTTCTTTTTTCTGAACCTTTTCCCACATCTTGGGTTGGGGTCAACTAGTATCAATGCCAATTCATTTGTAGTTGTCAGTGGAAGTGTTTCTTTATCTAAGCCTGACCTCTCAGATACATGTGCTCTTTTTGTACCTCCCAATCCATTTTCTAAGAGAGCCTCATTTTTCTCTTGATCTGATACCTGGTTCTCTTATATTTCGGTATCTTTCTTTTCATTGAACACGACCCCATTACGGGCTTAAGCGGCCTACTTGGCCTGGAGGAGTATCCATATTTTTCTCTTCTTCTTCTTCTTCTGATAGGTAGGGGATTGAGGTATGCCAACCTTTTGGTTTAAGAACCTACCCCTTTTTCTTCTTTGGGATCTTTTTTTCCCGTGGACATGTGCTCTACAAATGACGAGTTTCAAAGCATGTTCGACATTTGAATGTTGTATTCTCATGGTCTAATACTTGTTTCCATTGATTTTTTTCATTTTTTTCTTTTCATTTGAATGTGATCAAATATACCTTTACTCAAGTCCATCTTTACACAAATTCTAGCAAAGGAAAATATAGCTTTCTATGATCTCTCAAGGTCCATCTTTTTGTATTTTCCTAGAATCTTCCTTATTTCCTCCAGGACTTTATGGTGCTAGAATGGGAAAGGAAGATTTGGGAGCCTCACCCAAACTAGCATCATTCAGACCACCATGCTTGTGACATCAAAATTTGGGAACCATGGGGTGATGAAGAGTCCAACTCTACCCTAGAACTAGGGCCATCATTCGGGACAGTCTCCAAATCTTCCAATGTATCAAATTAAACAATTAAAAAACCTTTGAAGCATAAATAGATGTCACAATTTTGGGTACAAGAGGAAAAAACAAACTGATGAAGAGCATCTAATTTAGGCTAAAGGCCATTGAACCTGTAAATAATAGCTTTGGATTGAAGAGCACTAAAAAGCGAGTTTACCTCTGGAATGTTCAATTCCATGGCCAATGCTTGTTTCATTTGTTCACGATGTATGGACCTAGGTTGAATTGAAGTTGTTTCGATGAATGATTCCCTTGAAATGCAACCTTGAAAGAAGAAAATACGTTGGGGTTTTTGTGACCTAGATCTCCACCATGTAATATCAGGTCATAAAAATGGTAGAGTTCCTCGTGATGTGGTATTCTTTCAGCTGGAGGGGGTCTTGGAGCACCTTTCCTTTAAAAGACAAACATTAAGATTTAGTAGGGATTCCCAACCTGAGTTCAATCATCTACTTCAGGGAAACCACCACATCAGAGCCCCCAATCCAAAACAAAGTGGATTTCCCTAAGAAAAATTTGCAAGGGTTCTTTATGACCCTTCTATGGTTTTTCTAGTAGCAACTTTCTAAAGCAAGAGAAAATGTAGGAGGTTGCTCCTTGAAAGGGACAAGCACAAGGAAATGAAAGAGGCCTCATCGTTGCAAACCTTAAGACCATCTTGGTCAAACATGTAAAAGAGCCTAGAGTATGAGGGAGACATATATATGCTTTCAACCCAAATGGGTGTGCCTTCCTCAAGCATCTTGAAAAGTTCAGGCCCCTACCATGCAAGAAAAATGTAAATCCATTTTTCAATCTATGAACCAAGACTGCAAGCTCACCTTGGTCTCTGTCAATAGAAGTTTCCACATGACAGAGTCGCCTTTGCCCAACAAAGTCCATGCATAATCTACAACGAGGAAACAACCCTTTTTTAAAAAGAAAAGCCCAAATTAACCATCGATCCATGCTAGAGAAGAAACAAGGCTCTTTTCCACCATTATTTGGACCTCCTCTTTTAAGAAATCAAAAGTTTAGGTGAATTTTCTTACTTTGATAATTGCTTGTGATGCCTTTAAATTTACTAGATTAACTTATTCTTCAATTTATTATTATTAGTGTTCTCTATCATCAAACAACTACCAAATCATAAAGGAAAATGAGACAATAAGACACAAGATATAGGCGATCAACCAGGGCCAAAACCTCTCCAGTTGAGAGGAAAAACCATTGGAATCCTTATCTGCTTATAAAAATTCAATTAATGAATTCCAAGACCTATGACTCTTGACCAAGACCCTCCAAGACCAAGCCTCCTTCCTTCGACCTTCCAACAATTTCTCCAACAACTTTGACCCTAACAACGATTTCTACAACTTCAACCTAGTAGCTTTAAGAATTTTGACCTATCAGCTTCACAACTTCAACCTTGATGCAGCCTCAACATCTTCAACCTAGAAAATTCACAACTTAGATATAGAGGCATCTTCACAACTTTGACCTTGCAACTTCACAACTTTGACCTTACAACTTCACAACGTCGATGCAGCTTCACAACTTCGACCTTGCAACTTCACAATTTCGATGCAGCTTCATAATTTCGTGTAGCCTAAAAACTGTATAAACCCTTGTTGGTGTTCAGATATGAATCATGCAATTCACCTAATCCACATTAATTGTCAACCCAGGGATCTATGAGTTATTTCAAGGCTATCATGTAAAGTATATGCAAGCCACAGTTTCCCTACCCAGTACTGAACATTCAACTATAAACTTAACAATGTGTAATAGCAAGCAATAATTGTAACAACAAATAAGAGTAACAATAGTCATGACTGTGACAATAAACAAGAGTAACAACAAAGTAGACTCACAACAACGCATTGATAATCATTCACAACGATAAATAAATTAACTAAAATAAACCTATGCACACATCTATTCAACAACACCCGATCAGGAAAGTGGGCCCAACTCCCTGATCGGGGTTGTGGCGAGATCAAGAAGTCACGAAATGATCAAAAGATCATAATTTCATTAATAAAAAAGATAATACATGTATGTTGTTACAGACTCAAAGTTAACGTAATTCCTTGTGATCTTAACTGTCGGTTTTCACAGCCTCGTAACTCTACTTATGAAAATTGTTAATGCTAACATCTCCTAGAATTACGGTAATTATCTGCCTACAATTACATAGTGGTTTATTAAGCGAAACAAAATATAAAGATAACAATGTGTTGATTAAAATATTGATCCACTGTTGCAGCTGATGTCTCAAGATAGCGCTGCTAGTTGGATGGTCACCATTGTAGAACCACGATCTTGATCATATTTCCTTCAAATCTACAAGAATAATCAAATTAGCAAGCCATTTAGGCAACAATCCCCTATGACTATGCTTCATTGATTAATGATTCATAATGACATGACAATAGGTATACCTATGTGGTTTAGAATGTAAATTGACCAACAATGGTGTAAAATGGATACAGGAAACAAGGTAAAAAGGTGGGTAAAAATATACAAATTCAACCACCAACATCTCCCCCCAACTAGTGTTTCTGCATGTCCTCATGCAGCCCATCACCTGCGCAGATTGGGGTTGGAGTTGTGATGATTAGCATGAATATGTCCGAGATCATATTTTGTAGTCATTTCTGTCCCCGGAGGCTTATATCTATCTGTCTAGAGGACTTCCTTCCACCAATCCTCGCCTACCTCGTAAGTTGGAGTATACTAATTGGCTGGCAGCCAAATAATAGGGAATCAAAACTCAAACCCATCCATCAAACCCCACAAAGTTGCATGCATGCAATATATCGATGTACCATGTTTAAAGGCCAAGCAAAATTGGGGCCCCCAAAAGGTTCATGTACCCTGACGGCTGATGACGATAGCGACCATTGTTTCTAGCAGTTGTCCCGGGCCTCCTCTTGACAAGTAATAATTTATTTTGTGCATGTCTCAACGCACCTTTTTTGGGTTGCCAGCATCTGTTCTATCCATCACTCGATCCCTAAGAGGGTTTGGTGTATGTTATAAACGTTCACAAACTGACAATTCTCCATCTGAAGGACAAGTGGCATGTTTGCTTGATTCTCTTCGAACTTGTCGAAGGCCTTTTTCCATTTAACCTGATTAATTGTATTGGAGGTAAAGGCTCTCAATTGAATGTCTCCCATGTATGGTATGGGGTTAAATGATTGATCATTTCCCAGAAAGTAATCACGCATATAGAGTTCACACATCAGATGCTGATCCAGAATATTATGGCTTCTAAAGATGCGTAGAAACTGCATTGAGTATTCTATCACATGGCTGAGTTCTTGGCGGACACTTTCGAAGCAAAAGAATAGATATTGTTCATGGAGGAACAAGCATAACTTTCGGAAGGGGTTCGGAAATCCATTACCTACTGTGCCAGAGCAAACATTTCTTCCTTATCAACCTTCACTAGTTGCACCTGCCCTTCCAGATCCTTGATTTTCTTTTGCTGCTTCTCCTACTTCTATTTCTCTTTCTCCAATTGCTCCATGTAATCGGTAACTATTTTCGTGGCTTACTTACGAACTCCCTTCACTCCTTCTCGGTGGGCTTCTAAAGGAATGGTCCCCCATTGAAGGCGAGTTGCAACAGCTTGCCACTTCTGAATTTATGCAATCATGAAAAACTCTCGTGCCTTGATCACATGCAAAAAAGACTCAGCCTATGTAGCCACGGAGGTAGTGGGTCTGTCCTTAGTCTGCACTGCTATTGAGATGGTTTCAACCCCAGGTTTCACAACATTCTTCTTATGCCTCCTCACTTTCCTTTGTAAACGTCATACATACTTCCTTAACTTGAAAATTTCCATTTTTAGCTGCATTTTTTCCCTAAACTGCAATTGGCACCTCTCTTCAAGAGGATGCCTTCTTTTTGCAAATTTCTCAATGAATTCTTATTTGACAATGACCTCCTCGACCAATCTCACATCTGGTGTGGGGTTTGGTGGATTAGTGTCGACAAATTCATCAACCAACTCTTGCTTTACCCTGACCCCCTTTGTTTGTTCCTCAACTTGAGGAATGGTCCCAATGTCTTCTCCTTTGGGTCTCTAAATCTCAATATCTTCCCTTGGTGGTTCTGAAGTCACTGCAGGCCCTTGCAAGGTAGTGTGTTTGACGCGTTTTTCTTGTGACTGCTCTTCTTCCTGATCGTTTTCTCCTTCGAGCCTCGAATCCTCCACACCTTCCTTTGGTGGCTCTGTAACCACTGCAGGTCCCTGTGGGGTAGCGTCAACAACAATGTCCTCCTCCAATGGCCCTATGGGGACAGTGTCGACCATAGTCTCTTGAGTTTGTTCTTTGGTCGACACTGGTTCTTGTGTGACAGTGTTGATCACCAATCCCTCAATTTGTGCAGTTTGTTCACCAGTCGACACTGGTTCGTGTGTAACAGTGTCGACAATGGTGCCTTTAACTAGCCCGACAAATTTTAAGATCGGGGAAGAGGCTTCTTCCTTCACTAGGCGCCTAGGGGAACAAAACTTCCTTGCCCCTCTTGGTAAGGACGCAAGAAGAGGAGAACGAAAAATGCTTTCTTCATTGTCCATTCTCTCAGTGCTTGTTTCCTTAGGTCCTCCTTCCCTTGTGCTCACTGGCTGGTCTGTGCTCCCTTTTTCTTTTTTTGCCTGTGCTTCTTCTAGTTTGTCCTCCTGTTTAAAAGTCGACACTGGTTCTTGTGGAGAAGTGTCAACTGTGGCCCCTGCTTCTTTCAAGATTTCCTTAATCACTTGAGCAGGTGATGTTGGTCCTTGTGTATCAGCACCACTTGCAGCCTCGTCCAAAGATTCCTCGATTTATTGAACAGATAATGTTGATCATTGTGTGTCAACACCACCTGTAATTTCATTGAAGGGTGGCAATTCTCTCCTTAAAGTGGCAGTCATCGTTGGTTCCTACGGAACAACGTCGACTGCATTTTCTTCTATCTCCATTTCTTCTATTCCCATTGGACCAACAGGCGACGTTGGTTCTTGTGGAGCAGTGTCGACTCTGGCTTCTTCTGTCTCCATTTCTTCCACCCCTGTTGAGCCAGCAAGCAACACTAGTTCTTATGGAGCAGCGTCGGTTATGGCCTCTCTTGTTTCCATTGCTTCTACTCCCGTTGAGCAAGCAAGCGATGCTGGTTCCTTTGGAACAACGTCGTTTACAACTTCTTCTTCTTCTGCCATCAATTCTTCCTCATCCTCCCTTGCAAGCATCATAGTCACAAGTTCTTCCTCTGCTAGCTCGGTGAATTGTGGCCAAGCCACAAAAGTTCAAGACAGAGCATGCACCACTAATAGTCTGATAAGCCCATGATTTGTAAGGATCGCTAATGCTTATTGAGACCAACGAGAAGAATGTGCCATTAGCTGAAGACTGCTCCTTAGAAAATATGGCATGTCTAGGGAATGAATTTGTGCATGCTAAAACCGAAGGCATGCAAGAAGCTTAAAATGATACTTAAATAAAGTAGCAAACTGACCTTCACAAGTAATGTATCTCATGACAAAATATGCAATCTCGGCCCATGGGTGTGGCAAAGACTTTCGATTGTACCCCCCACCCTTCTAGACTATTGTTTCACTAGCCTATAAGAATAATTCTGAGAACTCTGGCAAGGATATTTCCTTGAAAAGCATTTCTTGCCTCCTTGCGGCAATTCGCTGATAGTTGAAATTACTTCCTCTGTGACGGGAATATCCAATCCACGCACTCTGGAATGATTTCCATCCAAATTCAGTGCAAATTCAACTATGATGGCTTCGTCAAATCCCTGTAGTCTCTCAAAATACACATGCCATCCTAAATCTAAAAAGACTTTCCATACATCTGGATTGCTCCATACTTGCACTATATTATCTGGTTCGTGCCTAACGGCTTGCCCACCCATTCTGTAGTTGCTCTGTAGCAGCAATTGGAGTATACACAAGACCGTTGAGGAGGAGTGTCTGCACATAAAATTGCAACGACAAGGTTTTATGGTGACAGGGTGCGATGATAGTAAAAGTCGGAAAGATAATGGTAAAATATGGAAAAATACATGGAAAATCATGGTAATAATGAGTGATAATTATGATAATCATTTCACGACATTGGAAAGGACCGTCCATTAACACAATCATACTTATTCAAGTCCCAATGCATATGGATAACCGTGTGAGGCATGGCGGGGATCGTGGAGTGTACGCACTTGGCACAGGGTTCAATAGTGATATGACAAGTCATAACTTCATTTTGATTATGGCATATTTGTATTTATTATAATACCCCCCCCCCCCCCAAACTAAGGGGATGATTGTCTACAGTCATATCGAGTCATGTCAAATGAATTGTCAATTAAATCCACAAAGTCGATTGGGGACATACCTAGTGACTTACCTTGATAGAATAACAACAGCGTAGGAGTAACAACATTGGAGGGAGTAACAAAACCCGAGGATTAATAACATCGGGGTAGTAACAACGCCCGAGGAGTAACAACACCGCTTGAACACTTAGTCGGAATCGCAACGGAGTAACAACACCGGAGGAGTAACAACATCAGAGTACTTAGACGAAATTGCGACAAAGTAAAAACACCAGAGTACTTAGACGAAATCGCCATCGCCATGGAGTAACATCACCGAAGGAGTAACATCATCAGTGAAGTACTTAGACAAAATCACCACGATCAGAGTAACAGCACCGGAGGAGTAACAACACCAGTGAGATACCTGCAGGAAAAATAATGATAGAGTAGTAACAACATTTTATTATATTAGATATATATATATATATTTATCAGATCAAAGGTGTAGAGGAAGAGTTCTTTGCACTAATAATTTCAAAACCATAATTATCAGAGAAATATTTAATAAAGGATTCTTTAGAAGCTAGACGGTGGTATAGTCTGAGGCGATGTCCATTTACAAGCAAAGGAGTATGTGCCTCATCAATTGTTATAATTCTAACACTCTCGTTATCAAGCACCGTGTCAACTTCATATGGTCCCATCCATTTGGAGCAAAGTGTCCCTTTAAAATATTTGAACCGAGAGTCGTAGAGCAATGCCCAATCTCCCCATTGAAACACCTTTTTCTTGATAAATCTGTCGTGCCATTTAGTTCATTGCTGTTGAATTGCAACGATATTCTGGACAACTACCAAACGCATTTCATCCAACACATTTAACTGTTCTAGTCGGTGTTTCTGGGCTTTTGAAAGATTCAAACCTACTTCAAGGGCTGTCTTGAGTGTCTTAATTTCGAATTCCACCAAAAACAAAAGGGGATTTCCTATAGACAAGCTCATATGGTGAAAATTATGATGTGTTTTTCCATGCTTTTCTATACGCACAAAGTGCCTCAGGAAGCTTTTTAGCCTAATTTCCATGATGGTTTGCTACAGTCTTTTTAAGAATATTTTCCAATTCCTTGTTTGTGCTCTTGACTTGGCCATTCGCCTGAGGGTGATATGGAGATGTTACCCTATGCTTGATCCCATATTTCTTCATAAGTCCTGCTATCATATGTGATGTAAATTGCACCCCTCCATCTGAAACTATCTCTCTAGGAGCTCCATGCCAAGCAAAAATTTCTTCAAATAAAGATTCCGAGACAACCTTTTCTGTTGCTTTCACAACAGCCTTGGCCTCTACCCACTTTGTCACATATTCCATGTAAATCGGAATGTGAACTTTCTGATGTGAAGGCGGATTGAATGGCCCGATGAAATCAATAGCCCATTTTTCGAAGGGCTCAAGAACTAGTTGAGGTTGTAGTGGCATCTCGTCTACCTGACCAGGCTGACCCATCCATTGACAACTATCGCACCCTCGAACATATTTCACTTGCATCACGAGAAATAGAGGGCCAATAGTACCCCATTTGCAACACCTTATGACATGTACTCTTATCTGCAAAATGTCCCCTACAAGCGCCATCATGAGCAGCTTTCATGACACCATAGATGTCATCCTCACTTATGTAGCATCAAATTTGTTGGTCGGGTCCTGCGTGAAAGAGATATCCTTCTATCCATGAATAATGGGCACTATGATGGATAATCCTTATCTGTTCTCTATAAGGTAAGTGTTGAGGCACTGTTACTATAGCAAGATAGTTAGCAATATACGCATACCACAGAGTGTGAGTAGAAATTGCAAAAAGATGTTCATATGGAAAACTATCCTCTACAGGGGTACCTTCATCACTAGTATCCATTCTAGACAGGAAATCTACAACCACATTATCTTTCCCTGGCTTATCTACAATGGTAATATCAAATTCTTGAATTAACAACAACCATCTTGTAATATAACCAAGGGTTATTAGTTTATTCATGAGATACTTGATAGTTGTATGATCAGTGTGAAAAGTAGGATACCCTGTAATATAATGTTGAAACTTATAAATAGCATAAATAACAACCAAGAACTCTTTTTCAGTTACAATATAGTTTAGTTCAACAAGAGTCAAGTTCTTGCTGACATAATAGATCGCATACGGTTTCTTATCTTCTTGTTGCCCCAGGACTGCCCATACTGTTGTTTGAGAAGCATCTATAGAGATGTGAAATGGGAGCTTCCAATCAGGCCCTCGTAATATTGGAGCTTTACAAACTAGTTCTTTGATTTCTTTAAAGGCTACTTCACATTCATCTGTCCGAACAAAATCTACATCTTTAAGTAACAATTGAAAAAGTGGGAATGTTGTCTTAGGAAAATTCTCTATAAACTGCCTGTAATCACTAGCATAGCCAATCAAGCTACTCCCAAGCAAAGGCTCCTTTATGTTCCTGAAGTACCTATAATAATTGTTCAATTTGGGAGGTAGAAAGGCCAGGATTAACATTCAATGTTTTCCTTGGTTCAATTTCTACAGAAATTCTGTCACGGGGTACAATTACAGGAATATTTCCAACTTCTGTTTTTGGTTCCATATTTTCCTTAATGCTTTAACTCATGACAGATTCAAATAGCTGGCAGGTTGGGTCAGAAACGGAGTTGGGACTGTTGAGAAAGGTGTTACTGGGGTCATCCTCGATTTCATCCTTGAAACAAAGATCCTTACTAATGGTAAGGATCGATCTAACTTATTCATTCTCGGATTCAGGTTCTTTCATAGGTAGATATTTTTGAATGAAGGTAAATCCTGGTTTATCTAACGAACTTGGTTTAGTAGGGGTATAAAGGATAAGATTCTTTGTAACTTCCCCATTGCATATTACGATATTCCACACTAACACCCAATGTAGGCATCTACGGTCGCAAGCAAAGGTCTTCCTAAAATAAAAGGGCGTCCACCGGTTGGGGATTGAGTATGTAAAACCAAAAGATTAACAGGGTATTGCCATGATTCTACGGAAATGGTTATATCTTCCAGCTTCCCTATCGATCTTATAGTATACAGGTACACCAATTCTAGAATGGTAGGAGTTGGTTTAAGGTTCCGGAGATGTAAGGTAATCACAGTTTCAGAGGTTATAATGTTAATTGTTGCCCCCAAATCTACTAGTATATTTGGGATATCAACCCCATTAATTTGTGTTATCAGAATCGAGTTCCCTGGATCCTCGTATTTAATAGGTATAGGCTTCCCCAACATTATGTCTGATAATTTTCCCATAATGTGAATAATGAGTGGATCCTTTGGTTTTCTGCTAGGTTTCTTAGAGAAATATTCTTTAATTGTTTTGGCATAAATCGGTACGTCCTTCATAGCCTGAAGTAACGATATTTTGACAAATAAATTATGCAACTCCCCTAAAAAGTCAAATTCAGGATGAGGACTTGGTTTGCTCCCTGATAATCTCTTAGGATAAGGTGGACCAATCTGAAATCCTCTAGTAACAATTGTTTGTGAAGGGGTTTGTTGTTTCATAGGAATTTGTATTGACTCATCCCCATTTGTTCTAGTAGAATCTCTAGGTTCTTGTTATGAGACTTCATCATTGGTATGTTCAATAATTATTGGTGAAGTCTGAGTATTCACCACCCGACCAGACCAAAGATTCAATTTGTTACATTCTGCGGTGGCAATACTATATGCAGGGAGGTTGAGTGTCTCGATCTCCTGAGCCCCCCAATTGTTCAAATTTGGATTGGATTGAACAATAAGTTGCAGACGAAGAGGAGGATTACCAGTGGACGCATTAGGAAGCAGTCGTAGCTATTGTTTGTGGCATAATTTGCGAGAATTGTCCTGAAGGAGGAGGATAAAGTCCACGCTAATTCTGGGACCATGAAGGGTTTGGACCATATTGAGGGTACCATGGTTCCCAAGGCATTGGATATTGATAAGACTACGGCCATGAAGGTGAAAAAGGTATAGACAGAGGCCCAAAATTCAGATTATTAAAATATTGAGAAGGTTCTCGAGGCGTACCTTGATTCATGTTCTATGGTCGTGGGTTCCATGGTTTCTTTGATCCCATAAAATACAGTTGATCCATTTCTTCATTTATTCCTCGAAAGACTGCCTTCGACCTAGGAAGAGATGGACAAGTGCTAGTGGAATGACTCTATTCACATATCACTCAAGTCTCGATGGAATTCAATGGACATACCTTCAGCGGATGCTTCTTCTTGCATTGAGGAAAAAAAATGGACATAGCCTTCTTTTCTTCTATCTGCTTCTGTTTCGCTTGTAACACATCTAGTTGTGATGAAAATGTGCTCAAGATATTAATTCTAAAATTATCCAGCAAGTTCCCAATCTTTCTTTTGTAACTCCACCACTGGATGCCTTGAGAGTTCAGATCCCATGATTATGCCTCGCAACCCCTCGTGAACACTTGATTCATAATTCACAGATGGCATCAAATTCCTCGTGTGATATGTCCCCTTTCCCTACCACATTCAATAGTTCCAAAGATTCCTCCCTCAGTGCCCGAAGAAAGATTATTTTCAAAATATTCTTATTCAAATCACAATGGCCTGATCTCTGCAAACTATATTGAAAGCGCTCCAAAAAGTCCTCCATGTTCTCATCCTCTTTTTACATAATCTTAAAGAATTATTCCTTCACATCTCGGGATTTGCAATAGTCTTGATATTTCTCGAGGAAAATCGTCTTCATGTCATCCCATGTAGCAATAGATTTCCCCCTTAAACCCATAAACCATATCAAAGTTTTTCCCTTCAAAGTAGTGGGGAATATCTTCAATCTTTTAGCATAAGAAATATAATGATACTCCCGATAAACAACGTCAAATTCAAAAAGGAATGTGATCAGATCCTCAGAAGAAAGACCATGGAAATTAGGTAATGTCGTCAAAGGAATAGGCTTCATAGGCGCATCACCTCCGATATCTCCACTTGGAAGTTCGATCGAAGAGGTTGAAGGAGCCATGACTATATGCCAATACCCACTTGGAATCTCAACAGGTTTTGGATCAAATTGTTCTATAACAGGTGGTTGAGGTTGTTTAACAACACTCCCTTGATCAAATGGTGCAAATAATTCCCTCAAATCTTCTTCCTCTAAACTTGCAATATGCATTTCCTCATATCCTATACTCGTTACTTCTTCTTCCCTAAATTGTACTTTTATTATTGGGGAAGGTTCTAGTTGTGAAACTAATTGCCCTCCATATCTCGTATGATATCTCAGCCTAATAGCAGCTCGCGACAATGCTCATGACTCTGCTCTTGAAATGATTTCTTGGATGTAGGTATTTCTGCCTAGATCTCTCCCTCTTCTTTTTGGGGGTCTCCCTCTGCCCCTTTTATTTGTATCTCTGTTCATACACTCAAGAAATAAAAGGAAAACATTCAAGAAAATCGAAAGCTCAGGACCTAGAGCGGGGTACGAAATTCCCTCCCTAGGACAAGAGAGTGGCCCCTAAAAAGAAAGCAAAGAAAGAAATAAATTAATTACAAAATTAAGCTCGGGACCTGAAATAGGGTGACATAAAAGCTTCCCTTCCCAGGACGAGAGAGTGGTTCCTATGAAAAAGAAAACAAGACAATCAAAGCAACAAAAATGATTTAATGCTCAGGACCTGGAGCAGGGTGAAAAATTCCCTCCCCAGAATGAGAGATTAGTCTTATGATCAATATTGGTTGTACTTTAGCCTCCCTGGTAATGGCACCAAAATGTTGGTGTTCAGTTATGAATCATGCAATTCACCCAATTCCACATTAATTGTCAACCCAGGGCTATACGAGTTATTTCAAGGCTGTAATGCAAAGTATATGCAGGCCACGGTTTCCATACCCAATACTGAACATTCAACTATAAACTTAACAATGTGTAACAACAAGCGATGCCTGCAACAATAAATAAGAGTAATAGTAGGAATGATTGTAACAACAACAAGAGTAATAGAAAATCAGACTCACAACAACATACTAATAATCATTCACAACGATAAATAAATTAACTAAAATAAACCTATGCACACATCTATCCAACAACACATGGTCAAGAGAGTCGGCCCAACTCCCTCATCAGGGATGTGGTGAGATCAAGAAGTCACGAAACGCTTAGAAGATCAACATTTCATTAATCAAAAGGATAATACATATATGTTGTTACAAACTCACAGTTAACGTAATTCCTTTCGATCTTAATTGTCGGCTTTCACAACCCCGTAACTCTACTTATACAGTTTGTTAACACTAACAACTCCTATAATCATGGTAGTTGTTTGCTTACAATTACATAGTGGTTTCTTAAGCGAAACATAATATAAATATAACAGTGCGTTGATTAAATTATTGATCCACCATTGCAACTGATGTCTCAAGATAGCGCTGCCAGTTGGATGGTCATCACTGTAGAACCACGACCTTGAGCATACTTCCTCCAAATCTGCAAGAATAATCGAATTAGCAAGCCACTTCAACAACAATCCCCTATGACTATGCTTCATTGGTTAATGATTCAAAACGACATGAAAAGAGGTATACTTGTGCGGTTTAGAGTGTAAACTGAGCAACAATGGTGTAAAATGGATATAGGAAACAAGGTAAAAAGGTGGGTAAAAACATGCAACTTTAGCCACCAACAACCCTAAAGAAAGAGAGAGAGAGAGGCCCAAAAATTTTAATCTTGATCTTCTTCTTCTTCTTCGCCATTTTCTAGTTTCTATCTTGAGGAGATCGAACTTGCTTGAGTGAGCCTCCAAATGAGGTCAAATTCCTTATTATTTATAAGCTTCTATGGGGTAAGAATTTCTCTCTTGAGGCCAACTTGTCCCGTCATGTAGGCCGACTTGGTCTTTGTGCCATGACAAGGTCTTGGAGGGTCTTTTGACTCAATAATTTTTTATTTACAATATGTAACATGCCCAAATGGGTCTTGAATACATGACAATTACTCAATTGATTTTATGAAAAACCTAGAAGCACTCAATGGGTGATTGACCTAAAAATAAATTTCCCTTGAGCTTGAAACAAATGCCTCAAGAATACAAATAATAAATTTATTTTTCTCTTTTCATTAAATACATAAAAACACAATTACATATGCCATTATGAATATCGAACCTAGTTAGATATATCAATGCTCCCTCTTAACTAGGGAGGTATTCATAATCCATACAAGGTACTTGGAAATTCTCAATCTAAATAATTCTCATAAGAAGAGTCGGATTAGTAACCCATCTGTGTAGCATCATATGATCCAGCATTGTCACATAGCAAGGCCTTGACTAATAGTTGTATCTATCCACAAGATCATATCACAGTGCTGGTGAGATCAATGATTTATAGACACCCTCATCATTGTCTCTCTCGGAACATACCCCACTCGGGTTCTCTCATAGTATGTTCCACCTGGACTATTCTTAAAGAATATCGGTCCTCTATTAATACTCTTATCTTGGATGCCCTACCACGTCCTCATAGAGTATCAGATGTCATATGCTTACTCAATCCTCCATTCTATCTTCCTAGGTGAAGACAAGAATGATGTGTTTATCTCTCCTCATGGCCTTCACTAAGACTTATGACTATTAGTCCTAGTCTAGTGCATGACACGTGAAGTGAGAACCATATTTGCCACTCCCTCTTAACTAGGGATTACCAACCCATTCCATAAAAGGAATGTACCCAAGCTCCCTCTTAACCAAGGACTTGCTTCCAATAACTCTTTGGGTGGAGAGCATGGGACAACCAGTTGCTTGAAGAGATCCTCTTTTCGATGTCATAAACTTATTTTTCTTTATTTAGGATTCTTCATCTTTTTGGGACTTCTTCGTAGGGATTTGAACATCCATCACTTTCATTCATGAGTAATTTCAGTCGCGTCATCCTTTCTTTCATTAGAAAGTGATCCATTAGTCCATAAATGGCCTTTCCTTCATACCTTGCTACGTTCTTCGCATCATGTTTCCTTTAGGATATTTCATCCTACCACATGAGTGTCAATTGTAGATGACATCTACAACTCTTCCTTTGGTAGCCCTACATTAGCCCATCCAAATATTGTTCAAAAATAGAAAACGAACATTAAATCAAAAATACCTTTGTGACAGTCTTTCATCATGGCTTCTCCTTGTTTACATCAACATCCTGCATATATATTGACACATCTCCAAAAATATATACAATGTCAAGGGTCTCTTTCCTTTTTAGGCTTTATCACGATCTTCATATATTTCCCATTGATCAAAAAATGATCCTAAATGACTTTTCACTGAAAAATGAAAGTCAAAGGATGCTTATGAAAAAGTTCCATTGCATAGATCTTTTCAATCTGAATCTAATGCAATTTGAACGGGCTAAAATGGACTTTGGATGAAGAAGTTATTGCAGAAAGAAGGTTGTCATTGTCCTTTGAAAAGGAGGCAAATTCTTATAAAAATGGCCTAAAAGGCTCATTGAAGAAATCACATCGCAAATGTGCCAAAGAGAAGGACTTAAGGCGAAGGCGGAAGGACCCCCAATTACGACCTCTGACTTATAGCATCAAAGGTAGGCCTTTGCCTGATATCAAGACCCCAGGCATAGCCACATGCGATTATGAAATTGTGACGACAGCTTATAGTCGTTGGATCCGGGCAGGAATGGATAGTTGTGATGGAGTCGACAATCAGAACAATTGGGGCGATCGGAGGAGCAGCATCATAGACTCTGCTGATGCGATACGCGAGGTGCGATATCGATGATCAGTGGTCGACATAACCAAAGGGAAGACCCCCTGGGCCGTTGCGACAATGATATTGCGATATGCAATAAAGCGATGGGCCGATGTGCGATTGCCCGCCAACCATCGGATCGATGAGCAGGATCAACGGTCAGGATCTGGTCAGGGTGATCGGCGGATCCTCGATACAAAGGGTCGTTACATGAGATTGTGACTTGCAATTGCGAGATGTTGATAAGGGATGGACCCAAGTGAATAATAGACCCGATTTCATAAGTTTTGAAATCTGGGAATTATGGATTTTCAATGTATTCTCATGTATTGAGGTTTTTTTGACCTCCCACCTATGCGATGCGATTGAGATATTGCAACCGAAGGCGAACCCGATAGGGATTATGAGCACGATTTATAGATTTTGAAGTCCGAGATTTTGCGCCCGATAGTGTATTTCCATGTATTATCTTTGTGTACTGGAAATGTGATTATTTTCGGAATTAAGGCAGAGAAAGATCGTTGATTCCTTTGTAACTGCCCTTGATCATTATGCCACGCTGCAAGTGGGCATTTTGTAACAATGATGCGTTTGTAACGCGCAGAGCCTCAGAGCCAAAAGCCAAAGAGCCAGCCGAAGAGACAGAGGAATGATCATGCACAGAGAAATGGACAGGAAGCCGCAGAGCTGGAAGGAGGCCTCATAAAAGCCAAAGAGCACGATTGAGAGGTAGCACAAGGAATTTTGGAATCGCTTGGAGGTCGAGCGAAACCAGAGAGCTCAATTGACAGAGGGTTGCTTAGAGTTCAAGCGAAACCAGAAGCTCGTGAGAGTCAGCGCTGAGAGCTAGAGCCAAGAGCCAGAGCCGAGAGCAAAAGCAGAGGCCACCAGAGGTTGGAGGCAGTTGTAGAGAATATAGACAGTGTTCATTCTCAAGGTTCCAATAGTCGAGGTGACTGTAGGGGACCGCTGATTCCATTGGGATGGAGTTCAAAAAATCCTGAAGACTTCTAAGAGCCATGGAGCGGTAATGAAGCTTCAAAACAACAAAGAGATCAAATAATCGAGCTATTGCTGGTGTTCAGAGTGTGCTGAAGACAGAAGAAGGAGTTCCAGATACAATACAGAATTCTGAGGGAGTCAGAGAAGCTAGAAGCTCTAGAAGCTCAGGGCACTGATTGAAGGAGTCGAGTCCAGAGAAGCCTAGATCTGTCTGCAGAGTGAGGACAACCAGTGGGATAAGATGGTATTCTAAACCCATAGGTTCAGTTGTAAACCAATGGAGTTGAGCATGGAGCTTGTAAACGAATTCAGCCATAATCCCAAAGAGCCTAGTCAAGTTGATTAGAGCTCAAGGAGATGTAGCCTAAGATATCAGGGTGAACTTCATATTATATTGTTGTCTTATGTGTTTGTTTATTTGCCACATTATTTGCTGTTACATGTATTTAAATATCAGCATAAGCAATAGAACTTAAGGCACTTAATAGTTAAAAACAAACACAAGCATGTACCTCTATCAAGCACTTTTAATTCCGCAATTGGTTAATCATAAGCTAGATCTTGGGAATATTTAAGCATTGGAGTGGGAGAGGTTCTTGTAAACTTTTTAGTGCCCCATTTCAGATCAGGTGGTATCAAAGCCTAAGTTTGATTAACCTCGCCTTTAAAGAAGGTTATACGAGAGCATATGGTATCATGATGCAGGTGATATCAGATCTGGATGCTTGATTGACAGAGCAATCTATATGCTTGTTTGACTTGAAAGGTGTTCAAATAGTAGAAAGGATTTTGTTGTTTGATTGTTTGCAAACTGAATGTTGATTGAGTTTGCAAAGGTTCAGGGAAAGTTGTTGTTAGCTAAGTCCAGGAGAGGACAAGAAGAAAGAAGGGCTGAAGGCATTCTTCTTATCCCAAAGGACCTCAAAGCAATCACTGAAGCACAAGAGGCTTGTTGCAAAAGGTTTCCCAAATAAGCTCTTTGTTAATCTTGTTTAAAGTTCTTTTTTTCATTGGCATAATGACAACTTCTACAGGTGAGTCCTCAAAATCTTCTTTCTTCACAAGATTCTTTGATGAATACATGAAGCAAGACTTGTTCATCATGATGGACAAGGTGAAAGAAATGTATGAGGATGGAAGGAAGAGAAGCATACTTAGAGAGCAGTTGAATTCCGTGGAGGAAGAGAAGCAGTTGCTTTCTGACAAATTGCAGGAAATGGAGAGGCAACTTCATATTGCAAATATGAACCTGAAAAGGATGCATGAGTTGGAGACACAACTCTTTGTTGCCAAAGAAGCCTTAGTCAAGTATTAGCTTGAAGAAGAGGTAAATAATTGTTGTTTTTCATCGAATTCTTCTAAGAATGCTTATGTTGGTTCTTTTGAAGAACATACCAGAGGCATAGGTCACAAGTTAATGTCCAAGATGGGCTATGAAGGAAAGGGCTTGGGAAAACATGCACTAGGTATTGTTGAGCCAATAATGGTTGAGGAAAGGCCTAAGTATTTGGGTCTTGGCTATGGACAGTTTTATAGAGAGAGTTCCAAAGCTGCCATGAAGGTCATTGAAATAGTTCCAAGAAGGAGTTTCGTTGCAGGTCTTCTACCTCAAGAGTGTGAAGATTGTATTTGTGGAGAATGCAATAGCTTCAAACATCATTTGCAAGATGCAGTTATTCGTAAGCATACACTTGAACCAGAGAGTTGTGGAAACTCTGAAACCATTGAAGAGGTTGATGGTGTTCCAAAGGGAGCTACTTCTTCATTCAATTCACCTCCTCAAGAAGGCAATAAAGGTGAAAGAGAAAGGTATAAATCTAGTTCTTATCATATTCCTTTTGATTATGTTCAACATGATAAATTTCCATATAAGTATGGGAAAAGAATTGCATGTTCCTTTTGTGGTTCAAATAACCATAATGTTTCTAGATGTTGGAAGAGAATGGCCACATACAGGAAAATTTTGCAGGAAAGGAAGCAAGAAGCCAAAGGTCCATTGGACAAAGCAAATCATGCTATCAAGAGGATGCACATGTGTTGCACTTACTGCCATAAGCAAGGACACATTGCTGAAAAGTGTTGGACTCTGAATCCAACAATGCTTCCACAAAACTTGAAGAAGGTGGAAAGAGAAAATGGCAGGAATGGAAAGAAAGATTCCATGATTGATGTGTTTCAGGATGACTCACATGTTGATGCTGATGTGCAAATAAAGGTAGCACCTTTGAAATGGATTGGTAAGAAATGGTTAGAGTTCTTAGCCAATTGAGATTGAATGTCTTTTGATTTGATGCATCTATTTGCATTTCTTTGTTAATGGAATGCAAGTTGCAGGTCTTTTACCAAGAAGGTGAATGGAAAAGTTGAGTAGGTGACTCACTTTATTGCTGCAACATTATATTCATTTCAGTTTCTAAAGTACAGTGTGCTTAAGCGAAAGTTGAAGGATGAAATGCATGCATGCGAATGATGTGCATGAACAAAGGGATGTTGATGATTTCCTTGTATTTGAACATGTATGTGTAATTAACTTGAAGGGTTGATTGCTTTGTTTTAGACATGCATGTAATATTGACTTGAGAAAAGTTTATTTGGTCTCCAAGATGGAGATAATGATGAAGTGTTCCATCCTTTGAAAAGAATCCTTGAGATCTTTTCTACATGCTTGACTTGAAGGGTCATTTGTTTTAAAGGCATGTTTTGTGGGCTTGTTATCTAGTCCATCATTTGTATGCAAATGTAAAGACATGGAGGTGTTCACAAGATGTGAAATCTGTTTCTTTTGTTGAAGCAGGATTTTAGGTCATCTAGTTGTTATCTGTAATTCTGTTGTTGTTGACAGCATGTCAAACAAGTACAAATGTAAATTTTTGTGAAGCAGAAGTAACTTCGCATTTGTTTGAGCCACCTTCAATCAATGATCCAGGAAGAGAAGTTCAAACTACCTTCTGTAACCTTCTAAGCAGGAGTTCTGCATGAAGTCAAGGAGAAAAACAGTTCTTCCCAAGAGGACCAGCACATCCAGGAAGGAGGGTGGTCAAAGGCTTTGGTTCAGAGGCACTATGCAAGGCAAGTGTATGGAGGCTGAAAAAAGAGGGTGATGTTACTCTCATTTATTGTTCAGATCAGTATATCAGTCTTTTGGAGACCAAAAGCTTTTTAGTGGGAAGGCATGATCAGAAAATGATCCTAAATGACTTTTCACTCAAAAATGAAAGTCAAAGGATGCTTCTGAAAATAGTCTCATTGCATAGATTATTTCAATCTGAATCTAATGCAATTTGAATGGGCTAAAATGGACTTCGGATGAAAAAGTTATCGTAGAAAGAAGATTGCCATTGTCCTTTGAAAAGGAGGCACATTCTTATAAAAATGGCCTAAAAGGCTCATTGGAGAAATCGCATCGCAAATGTGCCAAAGGGAAGGAATTAAGGCGAAGGCAGAAGGACCCCCGATTGCGATCTTCGACTTATCGCATCGGAGGTATGCCTTCGCTCGATATTGGGACCCCAAGCATAGGGACATGTGATTATGCAATTGCGATAGAGCTTACAACCATTAGATCCGGGCAGGAATGGACAATTGCGATGGAGTTGGCGATCAGAACGATCGAAGGAGCAGAGGCATAGACCCTGCCGATGCAATATCGACAATCGGCGGATCGACAGTCAACATAACCAAGGGGAAGACTCCCAGGGTCGTTGCAATAGTGATATTGCGATATGCAATAAAGCGATGGGCCGATGTGCGATCGCACGCCAACCGTTGGATTGATGAGCAGGATCAATGGTTAGGATTTGATTGGGGTGATCGGCATATCCCTGATACAAAAGGTCGTTACATGCGAATGCGACTTGCGATTGCAAGATGCCGATAAGGGGTGGACCTGATGGAATTATAGACCCGATTTCATAAGTTTTGAAATCCGAGAATTCGGGATTTTCAATGTATTCCCTTGTATTGAGGTTTTTTGACCTCCCGCCTATGTGATGCGATTGTGATATTGTGACCGAAGGCGGACCCGATAGGATTATGAACGTGATTTCATAGATTTTGAAGTCCAGGATTTTGCGCCCAATAGTGTATTTCCGTGTATTATCTCTGTGTATTGGAAATGTTGATTATTTTTGGAATTAAGGCAGAGAAAGGTCGTTGATTCCTTTGTAACTGTCCCTGATCATTGCGCCACGCTGCAAGCGGGCATTTTGTAACAATGATGCGTTTGTAACGCGCAGAGCCACAGAGCTAGAAGCCAAAGGGCTAGCCGAAGAGACAGAGGAATGATCATGCACAAAGAAACAGACAGGAAGTCGTAGAGTTGGAAGGAGGCCTCACAAAAGCCAGAGAGCATTATTAAGAGGCAGCGTAGGGAGTTTTGGAATCACTTGGATGATAGAGGGTCGCTTGGAGGTCGAGCAAAACTAGAAGCTCGTGAGAGCTAGAGCTAAGAGCCAGAGCTAAGAGCCTAAGCCGAGAGTAGAAGCAAAGGCTGCCAGAGGTTGGAGGCAGTTGCAAAGAATAGAGCCAGTGTTCATTCTCAAGGTTCCAATAGTCGAGGTGACTGCAGGGGACCGCTAAATCCATTGAGATGGAGTTCAAAAAATCCTGAAGACTTCTAAGAGCCATGGAGCGGTAATGAAGCTTCAGAACAGTAAAGAGATCAAATGATCAAGTTGTTGTTGGTGTCCAGAGTGTGCTGAATATAGAAGGAGTTCCAGAGACAATACAGAATTCTAAGGGAGTCAGAGAAGCCAGAAGCTCAGGGCATTGACTGAAGGAGTTGAGTCCAAAGAAGCCTAGATTTGTCTGCAGAGTGAGAACAACCAGCGGGATAAGATGGTATTCTAAACCCATAGGTTCAGTTGTAAATCGATGGAGTTGAGCGTGGAGCTTGTAAAAGAATTCAGCCATAATCCCAAAGAGCCTAGTCGGGTTGATTAGAGCTCAAGGAGACGTAGCCCAAGATATCAGGGTGAACTCCAGATTATATTGTTGTCTTATGTGTTTTTTTATTTGCTGCATTATTTACTGTTACATGTATTTAAATATCAGCATAAGCAATAGAACTTAAGGCACTTAACAATTAAAAACAAACACAAGCATATACCTCTTTCAAGCACTTTTAATTCTGCAATTGGTTAATCATAAGCTAGATCTTGGGAATATTTAAGCTTTGGAGTGGAAGAGGTTCTTGTAAGCTGACAAGAAGCCTTTTAGTGCCCCATTTCAGTTCACCCATGGAGATATCATAGTCAAATCTTCTAGTCCTTGGATGTTAATTGCCTTCTCCATAGTTGCATTTTTCACTATCTCTTCCTTTCTTTATTCATACATTTCCTCCCAAGAACTTCCAATAATAGTTCCTTTGACTTTGTGAACCACCTCTTCTTTCATATGAAGACATATTATGTTGATTTCATCTAGTCAATGTGTGAACCATGCCTTCATGCATCCTTTCACATGAGAAGATCCTTTCTTTTGATCATTCTCTTGAGGTAGAGCACTCATTCATGATATCTGCTTCCATATGACATGACTCTATTTTATCAAGTACAAGCATACATACCTTATCTCTTTCTTTTGGTCATCTAAACTTCCTTTGGCATCTTCCTTGATTGAAAGAACTTCAATCCCTTGACTTGCTTCACTTCTTTTGACATCATGCCATCACCCTATGAATCCCATACAAGTTGGAATTCCCGGTGAGACACTTGCTTCTTTCAGAAGGTGAACCTTCCAATGAAGATTCCAACGGAGGATCTTGATCATCCTCGTCCTGCAAATTCTCCTTCTGAATGATGTATAGTGAGATCTATAGTAGATGACTTTCTTTTTCCCATAACTACTACTTATGCTTCTAATGAGGTTACCAAGAGTTGCATCCTTCCATAGGTGACAACCATAAACTTCTATTTAAGCTATCTTTCATGCTTCTTTATGATGATGTCACAAGCTCTTGCTTTCAATCATACGCTTCTATGATGCCATATTCTAACATGATGCATCATATCATGCATCTTATGATTCCTACCATGACAACTATATTTTACAACATAAAACTTGAAAAGAACTAGGTGAGGAAGACTATCTTAGTCATAGTAGAGATCTTTTACTTCCTCCTTGAATTTATTTTTTCAGCTTCTTCCACTCCTTTAGTGATATGGGTTTCTTCCCTTCCTCTTTTGTTTTTGTCCTTCTTGAGCTTTGGATAATCTCTCTTATAGTTCCCATATTCATGATAACCGTAACATTTGAATCTTCGA
The DNA here is from genome assembly GCA_000404065.3 of Pinus taeda. Lineage (NCBI taxonomy): Eukaryota > Viridiplantae > Streptophyta > Pinopsida > Pinales > Pinaceae > Pinus > Pinus taeda. The sequence goes on from APFE031175440.1 coordinate 193,374, forward strand.
CATGTTTTTCTTATTTTTATGAGGACCAAGTGATCCACAAGGATATTGGTGGCCACTCGCCTATTCCACTTGGACCCCCACCGTTGTTTCTTTTCAGTTTCCTTAATTGTAGCACAACTTACTATATTTGGAAAATTTGTGGGTCGTAAACTTCTAGAGTCATTTTGAGGGACTAAAAGACGTTTTTAAGGAAAACGAAGAGACCAAAAGAGTGTTAAACTTCTTTGATTTTAGCCTCTTCTCTGAGATCTTTGAAACGAGGTACTACAATAGCCAAACGAAGATCTTATGCCAAAGCTACAACCCCAAGAAGTTGATGTTCCAACTTACCTCAACGAGGCCCATAAGCTTTTGGCGCTTCATCTCCTAGGGTTAGGTTTTTTTATGTTTAGGGTTTCTCATTATTTCTCAACGATAAAAAGGCCACCAAGCCTCATTGTAGCACAGTTCAGAGGCATGTGGACACCACATCTCTTCTCAGAGATAAACTACCATCATCCGAGCTAGTTTATTTCCATTCTGTATGTAAGCATATTTCAGTCCTTTTGTATTAATGAAATGAAGTTTTATTTTTGCTGCATCTCGGTGTTTATGTTTGCATCTGTCTTTTGTTGTGTTCCTATAGAAGTCTGGATCAGTGGTATCTAAGCGGTCTGCTCTTTCTCTATTTTTCTTTGCATGTCCTCGACGAGGTGAAGGTATAAGGTGTTAGGGCTCAAACTTGTTGAACCTTTACAAGGCCATCCTCACAAACCTCGACGACCTCCCATGGAGGAAGAAAAGAAAGACAAGGGAGCAAGGGATCCTTTAAAAATATTGCTTGAGGATGCCCTCAAGCGACAGGGGAATGAGATGATGGATAGCTTTGCCCAGATCCTTCGATGGCTACCTACAAGCGACACATCTTCATCCAGTAGACACTCTGGAGGCGCCACTCCCTTTAAGGTACACGCCAACTTCGACATTCCCATATTTGAAGGCCAGATAGATGTAGACATCATAGATAGATGTTTAGATTTGTTGGAAGGTTATTTTTTGGTTCATGAGAAGGACTGGTGGGAAACCTAGAGTGAACAAAAGGACGTGAGGGAATCCTCACAATTTTTAGCCGCACCCACTTGGAATTTTTTCCAAGAAGCCATCAAGGAACAATATTACTCTGTCGAGAGCTATGAAGATAAATACATAACGTGGACCACGTTGTGGCAGGGAAGGGACCAAGAGGTGTTAGAGTTCACAAATATTTTTCATACCCTTCACACGAAGTTGGGTATCAAGGATTCTGAGTGGCATTTGGTACTCAAGTACTACGATTGTCTACACAAGTACATCCAGGATGAGATGGAGTTCTTGCACATATCCTTACTTGGCGCTGCCTATCGATACACTATAAAGATAGAGAAAAAATTTAAACAGAAGAAGCAAGACTTTGGATCTGTGAATTCGAAGCAAGGGAAAGGTGCTCCCAAACTGCATATAAAATGACAAATCCAAGGCAGGGTTGCCCAGGACAACACACCAAATCCGAAAGAAAAGAAAAACACCATGAAGACAAAGGACACAAGGAAACAATGTGAGTTTCGTAAGAGCCCCACTCAGAACACAAGTGAGTGTCAAGCCAATCAGTCACCGTTGACCGAGCTGAAATATTTTGAATTAGATGCATGTTCTGATTCTGAGTCAGAAACTGACAAGGGGAACAACAAAGGGAAGTAGATTATTGATGCAAGTCCTAGTGCCACCATTGCCACCACTAAGCTCCAGAAGATTGAGCCTAAAGATCCAGAGGAGGAGGGGCGACTCTTCCACTCACAAATGTGGGTGAAGGGTTCTTTGCTACAGTTCATTATCAACAAAGAAAGCGAAAGGAACCTAATTTCATTAGAGGTCATGAAACAGTTGGGCCTATGGACCACACCACACCTACAGTCGTACACCATCAGGTGGCTTCACCAAGGATGAGGTCTCCACGTCAACCAGCAATGTCACCTTCCCTATAGCATCAAGCCCTTCACAGATGATGTATTGTGTGATGTTTCTCCTCTTGAAGTTTGTGATGTATTATTAGGCCAACCATACTCGTGGAAGCATCATTTTGTGTATGGGTCTAGGCCTCACACTGTTATTATTTATTTAGGCAATAAGTTGTACATGGTATCTCTTTGATCTCTGTAAAACAATGTAGTAATATCATTTCTTAGATCGAGAAATTTGTTTTCCTTATGATTTGCCCTCAGGGAAAGAATAAGGTTGTGGCCACATTCGCGCCCTCCAGACATGGCTCCTCCACATGGCAATAACAAATGGACAAGGTCGTGGAGGAGTACATGGATATCTTCACCTCACACATAGGGGTACCCCTATACTGTTAGGTCAAACACTGCATTGATTTGACCCTGGGCATGCCGCTACACAACGGGCTGATCTATTGATGCTCTATGTATGGAGAATGATGAAATCAAGAGGCAGATTCAGGAGTTGTTGTAGAAAGGGCACATGGGCCGAGTTCATCACCCTGTGGGAGCCCGATCGTGTTGGTACAAAACAAGGACGGGACCTGAAGACTCTGTATTGGCTATCGGGCACTGAATAAGATCACTATCTAGAATAGGTATCTAATCCCATGGATTGATGACCTTCTGGACTAGTTCAACGTGGCCAAATATTTCAACAAGATTGACTTGAAGTCCATTTATCACCAGGTATCGAATCCTCTGATGTGTGGAAGATTGCCTTCAAATCCAAGGAGGGCCTTTTTCAAATGGCTGGTCATGCCTTTCGGGTTGACGAATGCCCCTGCTATCTTCACGAGGCTGGCGAAGGACATCTTGCAACCCTTCACCAACTCATTCATGGTAGTGTATTTGGACGACATCCTAAGCTTCAACGAGAGTTCGAAAGAGCACCTCCACCATATTTGACAGGTCCTCCAAACCCTGTGGCAACACAAATTGTGTGTCAATATGGAGAAATGCACTTTTGGTATGACCTAGGTTCAATATCTCGGGTACATCAATGATGAGCGGGGTGAGCATGTGGACCCAACCAAGATACAAATTATTTGAGATTGGCCAGCTCTAACCACTCTAAGAGAGCTCCAAAACTTTTTGGGTCTTGCCAATTTCTACCGCAAGTTCATGTTGGGGTTCTCTCACATCACTTGGCCTTTGAGTCAAGTCACCAAGGGGGGAGTGAAATCAAAATTCTTTTGGTCTGAATCCCAATAGAAGGAATTTGTCGAGTTGAAGCATCGTCTCTACTCTACACTAGTTCTCACATTACCAGGCCTCCAACAACCATTTGAGATTGAGATAAATGCCTCTGACTATGTTATTGGTGCAGTTATTACTTAACAGGGGCATCTAGTGGCATATCACAATGAGACATATTCAGACACAGCCTAAAATTATCCCACTTATAACAAAGACAAGTATTCCATTATGTAGGCCTGTAGATAATGAAAGCATTACAATATGTGGAAGGAAACAATCATCTACACAGACCACCGACCCTTACAGTTCATACAAACACAAGGAGAGTTGTAGAACAATTGCCATCAGAAATGGTCCACATACCTGCAATAGTTCCATTTGAACATTAAGTACAATAAAGGAAGCACCAATATTGTTACATACTACCTTAGCCGATTGTTGGTCATGACACTGACCACTGTGCTCGACTCATGTGGACATGAGACTTCGAGGTGGTCGCATCTTTATAAGAGCGATCCAAAATTTGGCAAGGCATACCAAATGCTCCTAGAAGGCAAGAAAGTTCCTAATTTTCACCTTCAGGGTGCATTGTTATACCACCTGGGATACTTTTGTGTTCCTTCAAGTGAGCGTGTTAAGATGATTTGGGAGGTGCACTACAGTAGGGTCGTTGGACATTTTGGAGTAGAGAAAACAATTGCAGTTTTGCAGAAGTATTTTTATTGGTCGAACCTTCAACATGATGTTGGGAAGTACATCAAATCCTGCATTGCCTGTGCCATTTCCAAATCAACCACTAAGAAGTAAGGCCTATATACTCCTCTACCTACTCTTAGTCGGCCTTGGGAATCCATCTCCATGGATTACATTTCGGGCCTTCCTTCTACTAAACATGATAACGACTGTGTTTTTGTTATCATCAACAAATTCTCTAAGATGACTATTCTGGCGGCCTGTAAGAAAAGTATCATAGTAGAAGCCACCGCCAAACTCTTCTTTGAACGAGTGTGGGTGTACTTTGGGATCCCATAGTCCATTATCTTAGATGATGACAACAGGTTCTTGAGTACATTTTGGTCAAGCCTCTAGACGATGTTGGATACCAAGCTCACTAAGTCCACGATCTTCCACCCCCAAACCGATGGCCAAACAAAGGTCATCAACAGGATGATTGTGCACATTTTGCGCATGTATAACTCGAAGCATACACACACATGGGATGGAAATCTCCCCTATATCCAACATAGTTACAACAAATCTCTATAGCTCAATTGGCCGCAACCCCTTTTAGGTGGGATTTGGATTCCATCCACTATGTCCCATTGATGTAGCCATACCATTTACAAATACTCAAGTAGATTCGACTCATATCCAGGCCAATGCTGGCAGGGCTAACAACTTCATTAAACACATTCAACACATCCACTAGCAGGTCCATGACATTTTGGACAAATCCAATGCTAAGTATAAGCAGCATCATGATCAACATTAGGTGCTGCACAAGTTCCAAGTGGGCGACAAAGTTTGGTTACATTTGCAGAAGGAGCGTCTCACTGGGGCCCATCGCAAGCTTTGCTTGCTCTAATATGGGCCTTACACCATCACTAAGGTTGTGGGAGACAATGATTTTGAGCTCAAGGTTCCCCCATTACTTGACCTACACCTAGTGTTCAATGTGGACTGCCTTCAGCCATACTTTCCACCATTACTGGACACATTAGACATTTCAAAACAACTCACACCAATAAATCTAAACCCAGACTGCATGGAACATGCCACAATTGATCGGATCATGGAAACGTAGATCAAGAACACTTGCCAACAGAAGATCCAATTGTATCGGGTTGTCAAAGCTGGCCAGCTCCTGCACCAAGGCAAGTGGTTCACCAGGGACCAAGTTCAACATAAGTTTCCCCATCCCATGGAGGCACTCAACACAATGGGAACCATTGCTTCCTAAGAGGGGGGGATTGATCCAAGTGGATATTGGTGGCCACCTACCTATTCCACTTTGACCCCCACCGTTGTTTCTTTTTAGTTTCCTTAATTGTAGCAAAACTTACTATTTTTTGCAATTTTTTTGGGTCCTAAACTTCTGGATCCCTTTTCAGGGACTAAAAGACATTTTTAGGGAAAACAAAGAGACCAGAAAAGTTCCAAACTAATTCACTAGATATTTAATAGCCTCCTCTTCAAGATATTCGAAATGAGGTATTACGATAGCTAAACAGAGATTGTATCCCAAAGTTATGACCACAAGAAGTTGACGTTCCAACTTACCCCAATGAGGCCCACGAGCTTTTGGCACTTCATCTCCTAGGGTTAGGTTTTTGGATGTTTATGGTTTCTCAATGTTTCTCAATGATAAAAAGGTCACCGAGCCTCATTGTAACACAATTAAGAGGCATGTAGCCGCCACATCTCTTCTCAGAGATAAGCTACCATCACCCAAGCTAGTTTATTTCCATTCTGTATGTAAACATATTTCAATTCATTGATATTAATGAAATGAAGTTTTATTTCTGCTGCATCTTGGTGTTTATGTTTGTATCTATATTATGTTGCGTTCATGTATAAGTCCGGATCACCAAGCTTTCCAAACTTCCCTTCTTTTTTTTCTAGCCATGGCAACAAATTCTTGAGCTTGCTCGCTTGATCCTACATCAATTTTTACCTTCAAACTTGTTTCTTTGATTTCGCACAATGACCATAGTCCATTGAATGGAGTAGCTTCCTTCTTACCATAGATGCTTGATGTGGAGTTGCCTCATTCCTTTGGTAGTGCATTGAGCACTATGGTAGTCATTTCCTTGTCAGACATTATTTCTCCCAACTCTTGGAGTTGGTCTTCTTATTTCTGACACCTTCATAAAGTATGAGGCTATTCGTTCTTATTTGATGTCTTCATCTTGTAGAGCTTGAGCTTCTTATTTCGACAGTTCGACAATTAAACCCTTAACATGACCAACGACTTCATTTTTTATGAGAATCAAATCTATCCTCTTCTTCCATGCAAGAAATTTTTGACAACCCAACCAATTTGTTGCTTTCCTTGCAAAATGAAGTAATCTTAATAGATAAATATATGTATAAAGATACTTACTTGTCAAGTGAAGATACACCTAGATGATGAAATCTTCAGCTTGATGCCTTCTTGATTTTGATGATGATGTAGATAATAGAAGTTGTCTTTCTTTAAAAGTGATCCTCGAATCACATTGATTTCTTGATGACAACCCTTTTTCCTGCTTTTCTTCCTTCAAAACAACGCTAGTTAAACTTGTTTCACAACCTCAAATCTCAACCCTTCTTCAGAATTTTAGCTTGATGTAGCAATTCTACAATTTCAACCTTTTATGCAATAACCCTAGTTCACACATGTGGTTAGAAGATGGACAAATTTGCCTCCTTTCTACTTCTCTTGGCTTGACTTCTTTTTCTTGTTATTTCAACTTGCAAAGGACACCTTTGTTGGCACAGAACTTGATCCTTGATGTTGAATGCAATTCGATACTTGTTACTGTTGAAGGATGTCTCAATACTTCACATGTGTGAACAACATAGCCCAGAAAAAACATACCCAAAAGTGCTTTGCTCTTCCTTCCTTGTGATAATGATTGTAGGATGTGTGAGATTCCCAAGAATGCTTCAAGTGAAGAACCCTTCTTTGAATGATCTAGGGTTTTGAGGTCTTCTTTGATGCTCTTAATTATTCCCTTTCAATATGATGAGACGGTTAGTCCTTCTTTATGATTGATGCTCTTGATATTTCCAAGATGATCTCTTTATACTTCGACCCTAGATTAATATTTCTTCATGTTGCCCTTCCTTAATGTAGTCACCTTAGCTTTGATACCATGTTGAGAAATCTTGGGGGCAAAAAGTGTAGGTGATTTCTTTTACTTTGATAACTGCTTGTGATGTGTTTTTACTTTACTAGATTAACTTCTTCTTTCCTTTATTATTATTAGTGTTCAATATCTTCAAACAACTACCAAATCATAAAGGAAAATGAGAGAATAAGACACAAGATATAGGCAACCAACCAAGGCCAAAACCTCTCCAACTGAGAGGAAAACCCATTAGAATCCTTCTCTTCTTATAGAACTTCAGTTGATGAATTCCAAGACCTATGACCCTTGACCAAGACCCTCCAAGGCCAAGTCATCCTTCCTTCTATCTTCCGATGACTTCTCCAACAACTTCGACCTAGCAACTTCACAACTTCGACCTTGATTTAGCTTCAACAACTTCGACCTAACAACTTCACAACGTCGATCTAAAGGCATCTTCATAGCTTCGACCTTGTACCTTCAGAACTTCGACCTTGTACCTTCACAACTTCGACCTTGTAGTTTCACAACTTCGATACATCTTCAAAATTTTGTCTAGCCCAAAAACTATAGAAACCCTAATGAGAGAGAAAGAGAGGCAAAAAAACTTTGATCTTCATCTTCTTCGTCATTTTCTAGATTCTATCTTGAGGAGATCGAACTTGCTTTAGTGAGTCTCCAAATGAGGTTGAATTCCTTCTTATTTATAGGCTTGTGTGGGGTACGAATTGCTATATTGAGCCCGATTTGTCCCTTCATGTAAGTTGACTTGATCATTGTGCCATGACGAGGTCTTGGAGGGTCTTTTGACTCTATTTTGACTTAGTGATTTTTTCTTTACAACATGTAACATGCCCAAATGAGTCTTCAATACATGACAATGACTCAATTGACTTTATGACAAACCTAAAATCACTTAATGGGTGTTTGGCCTAAAAATAAATTTCCCTTGAGAATGAAACCCATGCCTCGAGAATACAACTAATATATATATTTTTTCTCTTTTTCATTTAAATACATAAAATCATGATGACATATGCCATTATGAAGACTAAACCTAGTTACATATTTCAACATCCTCCACAATGAGTCTCGAGCACAAAGCCATTGGTGGCGCCAAACAAGAAGACACAACTGGAAAAACCTTAGGCTATTGTGCGAGATCCATCTCCTTCCTACCACCAATTATTTGTCACTTATTAAAATAATATAGTGAGAATTTCTATTAATAAAAATCTTCACGTAGAACACAGAACAAGTACATTAGAGTGACTATTAGAAAGAAAATTTCTTCCATGAATCTAAAAAGAAAGGAGCTAAAACCCAACCTTTGCCTAAAAAGAGGAAAGGGGAGGGGGGGGGGTGGGGTTGGGGCGTAGAGATCCAACCCTATACCCTATAAAGCTTGCACCTACTACTTCTTGAGAACATAAGTAGATTCTTACAAATTGCTTGCACAAGATGATGCAAAAACAAAACATTTATAAGATTTGAGACAAATCGACCCATCGTTAGACCCACAGAAGGAAAGATAATTCTTGGCACTAGACTTTCTAGGTTTTCTTGTTTCAACTTTTCCTACTTCTTGTTAAAGAATGCGAATAATACATATTATTTTTTAGCACATCTGAATAGGAAGGAGAAGAAGAGGGGGGTTTGATTTTCTCCTCATCCTTCGTTCCACCTTCTTCTTTCTTTTACATGAGAGGGTTTTTGTTAGTATCCTTGGATGACGAATTCTCCTTAATGGATGAATTAATATTCTTTGGAGACACTTGATATGAGAATGAATTATCACCTTGGGCCTCATCACCCATAACTTCTGCCTCTAGGGACTTCAAAACTTCATATCTATTACTGAAGGCAAGATGCCGATGAGATTCAGGCTTGCTAACATGCTACCTCTTAGTCAATTGCTTCATGTGTTTCCTTGTAACTAGTTTGAGTGCTTCTTGCTCATCATTACTACAAGGATATGATAAATGATTAGAAAAAAGTTGAGAAGCTGGAGCCTTAAGACAACTTTTTGCAAAATACCCATACTCATGACAAGAATTACATTTAAAGGGAACCTGTTCATAATCCATAGGCTGAAGATGGGACCAATGGTCAAGGTTAAGTTGAATCACCTAGGGAAGGCCTTTTGAAAAATCTATTTCAATGTAAATTATGGCCCAAGAGAAGTTATTCTCCTTGTCCATATGACTACAGATAAATCGACCCAATTTATCTCCTATAGGCTTAAGTATACCTTCACCCCAACAAAGAAGGGGGATATATGACAATGTGATCCATAGTGGTGCAAACGAAATCTCCATCACGTGGTTGAAATCCATAAACCAGTGGGTGAGAAACATTCCTTTAGTGCCCAAGAAAGAAGGCTCATATTTGTAGATTTGATTCCTATCTTCCTTGTTTTCAAAAATAAAAGCATAATAATCATTTCCACAATAGAAAATACTAACACGCTCATCATTTACCCAATTAACAGAGGCCCATTCTAAAACATAATTATAGCTAGGCCAAGGGCTAGTGAACTTACCAATCAACCCTCTTTCCTTCATTGTAGTCACATTCTTCTTCGCAGAGGAGAAAATTCCCAAATCAAGTGAGGGAGTTGATTCCGTCTTTTCAAATTTGCTTAGGAGATTCATTGAATGAACAATGATGTTAGCTACTCAAGAACTAAATAAACACCACCAAATCATAGTCCTACAACAAGAAAGACCCCAATGAGCTGGGAACACATGAAACATGAAAAGAACTACCAAGTTGATAACAAACTGAGCCGATTGAAAACCAAGACAAACCTCAATTCAACTATAAAAACTCCATATCTATCATGAAGACTAAAAAAATACACACTCAGCCACAAATGAAACTCAAAATTTACAATAAAATGATGAACATGTGTAGGAAAACAATAAAGACTAGAAAACTCTACTAACTTGCCCCTGCAACATTTTCAATACCATTACTTCCTTAAAACAATTGACAAATTTATTTATAAAAGAAAAACTATATTTTATATTTAATGTAAATTCAATTAAATTCTCTTTGTCAAATAATTCATTTTACTTATCTCAAGCAATAAGCAATAATAATATTTTATTTTAGTAAATAATTTTTTAAATTCTATAAAAAACCCTTATACTTTTCTAATAATAATTAAATTTTTTTTTGTTGTTAAATATAAAAAAGAAATTTTATACTTTATCAAATTGATTATTTAGTGAATTTAATAAATAAGAGTTTCACTAATATATAAGCTTAAATTAAAAAACAAATCACAAAATAATAAATAAAATAACCATGAAAGGATTAGAACAAATATTATGTGTATTTAAACTCAGTAATGATGTCGTATTCATCCCAATGGCTCTCTATTTAATGAAACCTGGGTGTATATCCCAATGGCTCTCTATTTAATGAAACCTGGGTAGTATCCCAATGCGTTAGCTTTATTGAAATCTTGGTGGTGGCTTGGCTCAAACAAATTAAATGAGATGCACAACATTGATGGCGCCTGCGCAAAGGCACTCGGGAATGCAAAGGCAGGTTTTGAGTTTGTACAGAGACTCTTACGAACAGCTTGATTCAAGGATTTCCCCGAGCGATGCAGAATAAAGTAAATTGTGTCGACAGAGTTCAGGAAAAATGCAGAGTCCGTTGATAAAAAGGATTTCACCTGCATCGAATATTTGCTCTGCAGAGGCAACAAACAGCTTGAGCTCTTGAAGACCTCAGCCACCATAGGTTTATTGGTTATCGAGGTCAGATGATTTTGGTTTTATATTTTTTTGGTGATTGCATTTGATTGGCTGCAAGCTGCAGCTAAAGCTAGCCTAGGGTTTTCAGGGCTGTGGATTTGAGGTTCTCAGAGAGAAAGTTGTATTGGTATGGCGAGTTCCGACGGGCAGGTCAGGATTCGTGCTAAAATCTGATTCTGTCCCAATGATCTAAGCCTAAGCCTAACCTTAGCTCTTTATGTATGTCTATATATACGAAGCCGTAATTTTAGGCCATGATGGTGGTCAATAACCCTAAACCGTAATTTTAGGCCATGATGTATCAAATTTGATTAATTTTAAGCAAGATTGAATGTGAAGATCCATTGGCCTTAAACATTGCGCAAGTTCATAAAATTGCCCTGGAGGCGATTTGAATTGTTATTATCTTCTGAAGTGGGCAATGCCCTGGACATCTTTCAATGTTCGTTTGTCCTTTTAAATATGCAGCTACAAAGCTGTAACATATCTATATGTTTAGGAGGGTTCCAATGTGTTTTTTTTGTAATTGGTTATTCTGTTTGGCTTTTGTTAAAAAAAAAAAATCTAGGTGTACAAAACCACAAATATTTTTATATTTGAGAGAGTGCCAAGGGGCTTGGAAAACGTCATTTGTTGCTGTAAATTTGATATTGTTAATCAGTGATAGACTAATTTGAAAATGATAATGTTTTTGAATTTGTCCTTCCGAGGCTCATGCACAGCACTGATTCCATAATATTTTATTTGAGTGGCTGGAACACTTCGAATATATTTTTTTCCATTCTGTCTACTTTATTTTTATTACCTCAATGTGAATGCTAATATGCAATTGTTGCATTATCTACACTTCATTTATTTGGCATTCAAATATCGTTGTTGTCTAGATACCCACAAGTATGTTATCTTCAGAAGAGACATTTAGCTCAAGGAAACCCAATTGATTTATGAGGTCAGTTTCTTAAACAGAGGTTAACCCTATGCTATTTTTTGCACCCCTATCAACATAAGCAAAATAATCATCAAGAGTGTGGTCTGGTCAAGTCAAGCACTTTCAGTGCTTAGACCTTGGGAGTATACATGTTGTCACTTTTGTGCAGCCAGCAGAGCTAACTACCGCATCTGTGATTGGTTGGAAGTCTCAGAGACCTCGATGGCTTATGGATGTTGTGCAAGTCTTGGGTGAATTTGGCATAACAGATATCCATCTGTTGTTACACCCAAGCCAAAGGTAGGCCACTTTGTTAACAAATGGTCATTTATCAATAAAAAAAGAAAAGTAATCAAGATGTGTGATGAGAAAGGCATGGTTGTTTTAGTTGCACCAAAATACCCGAAGTGTCTATCTTCCCCAAAGCAGAGATGAAATCAGTCTCGAGTTGGTTGAAGCTTGTTACATCTTAATCTGCATTTGTTTTTGCTTAGGAACATTTCTGAAAGAAGAAAGACAATAAGAATAAAAATATTTGAAAACAACAACTAGAAAATATCAATCCCAATCCTCTTAAGAATATAGGTGATTGATGGTATGTGGGAACACATGGACAACATTATTTATTTACATGATAAATAAAATATTCATGATATCAAACACCAAAATAGAAACTCAGCTTCCCAACCCCGAGGTTCCAAGCGGCTAAATGCATTGTGCATTTTTGGACTATTTGCACTTGTAACAATTCATCCAAAAGAAAATATATAACCCAATTTCACAAAAATGTAAACTTAAATCTGTTTTAAACTCCAAGAAAATAAATCAACAAAAGGACTTGTAACAAAGGCACTAGTCTGCCAATCCTTTTCAGTTGTTTCACATTCCAAGAAAATAAATCAACAAAAGGACTTGCAACAAAGGCACTAGTCCGCCAATCCTTTTCAGTTGTTTCACATTAATTCTCAATGCTTGGCATTGACGTGAACTAAATCTCCTAGATCTCCAAGACACATCTTGAGAGTCAATTTAGAAAATGTATTTTAGGTGGATACAATCTAATAGGACAATAGAAAATGTATTTTAGGTGGATACAATTTAATAGGACAATTTCATCATGTGCTCCCTCAGCTTCATCGACTCCATTTTTCTTCTTTCCTTTCCCTCCTCACCTTGCTCCAAATATATGCCTTGATTGCATCTATAGCTCTATTCATTTTTCTCATACGGGTAATGTAGAAAATTTGTGTAGGCCCAACTCGGTTTCAAGTTTTGGTGAAACCACATAAAATTTAATGCCCAACCTACATGTTTTATGCTGCTGCCATAAACATGAATATTTTTCAAGCAAGAAGCAGATGAGCCTACTCTACTCTCACTTTTGTTGAGAATAATACAAACAATCACACGATTTTTTATAAGATAATTTTGGTCTAGTGACCTTGGGAAAACCCTGAAGCGAAATCTAGTGAGAGAGAGAATTAATTATCTCTTTTAGAGAAATTATTACAACAATTAACGCAAAGTTATTTAATAGGAAATTGTGCCTAGATTCCTTGATATTCGTGCTGCAACAACCTCATTGAATTTTGTGCTCATATGTTTTGATATCTTTGCCCAGATATGCTCATAAATTAATGTATTATAGCACCCTTGAAATTTGTGCTAGTTGCATAAATTTCCCAGTAGATTCTTCCTTGAAAATCACACTCATCTCCTCGTGCTTGCTTGACAACATGGACAGGTTGCAATAAATGCCATTTCCTCAAATTCAGTGCTTGCCTCATCGAAATTTGCACTACTCTAACGTCAATAAATGCAGTTTTGACTCCCTTGAAAATTGCCCTAGTCTCCCTCGAAATTTGCACTCATGCAGTAGCAATAAATGCCTTGAATTTCCTCCTCAAAATTTGTTAGTTTGCTCACCCTATGCCTTAAAATTTGTGCCTGTAGCCTTGCTATTGTACCTACTGTACTCTCCTCCCTTTGTAGTACTTTGCCCCTTTAGCTGTCGCCTCCTCTTCTCCAAATCTCATGAAGAAAGTATGCAATCGATGCCTTTTCCCCCTTTGTTTATCCTTTTTGTTCTCTCATAATAAAGGGAGACCTAACCCTAACATCCAATGGTTGAGATTAGATCTTAGCCATTAAGATCAAGGGTGGGGATTTAATCTCTCATTGACCCATAAGTCACTTTATCCCCTGTGTCCCCTTTTCATTAATTAAAAGTCACTTTATGACTTTGTGTCTCCTAAAGTCACTGTATCTTTATTTCTCGTAAAGTTAAGTCAAGAGGGTCATGTTAGGACACTTTGTCCTAGGCTAGACACAAAGCCTTAGGAACTCTTGTCCTTGCTGCACTTTTTCTAACACTCCCTCTTACCGAGGAAAGTGTTTTTCACCACTCCCATCTTGTCTCTAAAATAGAAATGCTTTCCTATTGGCAAGGACTTCTTGAGAATATCGACCACTTGCTCATCACTAGGTTAATACTCAAGCTGCGCTGCCCCTTTCTTAACAGAGTCATGTATGAAGTGGTACTTGATCCTTGTGTGTTTTGACCTGTCATGAAAAATTGAATTCTTCATGAATTTTATGCAACTCTGATTATCATAGTAAATCGCTGTAGGCCTCAATTGATGACCAGATAAGCCCGCTGACATCTTGTGAAGCCAAATGGCCTCACAATTGGCCTGACTAGTTGCCATATACTTTGCCACGACAAAACTAAGTGCTATTGATTGTTGTGTTTGGCTATAACATGACACAATTGTCGAACCAAACCAGAAACATTAGCTGAAAGTGCTTTTCCTGTCACCAACACATCTTGCCTAATCTAAGTCTATGATATATATATCTAATTAATCTAACTCCATCTCCCTGAACATAGTCCAGAGCCTAATCCACTGTCCTCTGCAGATACCGAAGCACATGTTTTGCAACCACCCAATGCACTCTCCTAGGCTCCACCATAAATGGATTGACAGTGTTCACTTCAAAACACATTTCTGGTCTAGTGTTGACCAGATACATCAATGAGCCTATCAACTGACGATACAACATGGGATCAAACAACTCATACCCAGAAGAGTGAAGCCTCTTCTAGTTGGTAACCATAGGCATGGACATGGGCCTACAATCATCCATATGAAATCTCATCGGAATGTCTGCTGCATGCTTGCCTTATCTCAAAAAGACATGACCCTTCTCCTGTCACACCTCTAATCTCAAGAAAAAAAGCATCAGTCCAATATCTGTCAGCTCAAACTCTGAAGCAAGGTCATACTTGCAGTAATCTATGAGTCTCTTTGTACCTCTAATACATAAATTATCCATATATAGTGCAAGAATGAGAAGATCCTCAACAATCATAATGTAAACGAGGATTGGATTTGCATCACTCTTCCTGAAACCCATATGCTTCAAGTAAGTGTCTATTCAAAAATACCAAGCTGTTAGAGCTTGCTTCGGGCCATATAATGATTTCTTCAACCCGCAAACATGGGACTCCCTCCCATGCACCTTAAACCTTTGTCGCTATTCAATGTACACCTCCTCTTGAATAATGTCATTTAGAAATGCAATCTTCACATCCATTTGGTGGATCTTCCAATCCATCTCTGTTGCTATAGAGACCACTGATTTAATAGAAGTATATGTAGGAACTGGAGCGAAGGTCTCCTCATAGTCAACTCCATCGACCTCTGAGAACCCTTGAGCCACAAATCAAGCTTTGTACTTCTCAATGCTTTCCTCTGCATCATACTTGATTTTGCAGAGCCACCTGGAAGTCATCACTGACTTCCCCTCTAGTCTCTGCACTATCTCCCATACATCATTTTTCATGATGGAAGCATACTCTTCCACAATGGCGTCCCTCTGCGACAACCCCTGGCTAATTCCCTATGGCGTCCCTCTGCGACAACCCCTAGCTAATTCCCTATGGCATCCCTCTGCGACAACCCCTGGCTAATTCCCTATGGCGCCCCTCTGTGACAACCCCTGGCTAATTCCCTCTTGATAACATTGTAATGTGTTTGTAATTAAAATATACAAATAACTGAGACATGGGACACAAATTCTAGAGTTTGGGGAGGGAGATTGTTTGAGGAGACTGGTTGTTTTAAATGATAGTCAAGGAGGTCGCCTGTGTTTTAAATTCAATGGGTGGACAGAGGACAAGCCCATGCTCCTCTTGGGGAAATTGACGAGTGAAAATGACAAAATTTAAAACAAGTATGGGTTGCGGTGGCAGGTTGGTAGAGCAGGCCAAGGAGTAGCCTAGGGAGCAGTCACAACAACATCCCCATGACCACACGAAAAACAAAACCACCGTTACTAAGACTTAGGAGGGGCCAAGAAGGCGTGTATGTCCACGCAACCAAGAAACGATTGCTACAATGCCAGTGGGAGGTTACAGGAAAACACCTCTTGAGACACAAGAACAAGAATAGGAAGAAAACGCAAGAGGGAGAATGTTGCAAGGGGGCATTCATGCATTCATTCATCCATTAAGGAAGAAGGCCAAGCAGTGTTCCATGGGGATGCATCCCCCAAGGTTAGGTGTGCGTACCTCTTGTACCCCACGCACTTGGGACGGGGGGATGTCTAGGGAAATGTTTCCCTACGTCCACCTTTTGGGGAGACGTGGATAGATGCATGGGGTATGTGACTCCCCCAAAGCCTCAATTTTGCTTGTAAACAATGATTATGACAAGGGAGGCCTAGTATTTGACCATATTGCGCTACTAATGCTATGCAATTCATGGTAATTTTAAATTCTTAAAGTAGAAGTGACATTCTCCTTTATCTTTCATTTTCATCCTTTTACTTAAATTATTAACATTACCATGAAATGACTTGGGATGTTTGAGAGTGGTTCCGATTTCATTGGATTTCATATGGAGAAAGTGGAATTTTAGATCTCACTCAAAATCTAGCAGACTTAACAGTTTTTCAAGGATTCAGGATTGGAGGGATTGCAATATTTCCTTGGATTTTTATCATGTACGAGGGTATGGAATTAGTATCTAATCAAGAGCTCTAAGCCCTTTGTGTACTTTAGTGTGACTCTTTGACTCATCACTCTACTATTTTTGAGTTTTAGTTATATTAATTTACAATTTTAGTCTTCAAATTTCAGTATCTATTATAGTCTATTTTGCTTAGTACTAATTAGATTCTAGAATGAAGAATGATGAATTTTAGTTTTAAATCAATTTAAAATCTAGAATGATGAATGATGAATTTTAGTTTCAAATCAATTTAGAGTCTAGAATGATGAATGATGAATGATGAATTTTAGTTTTAAATCAATTTAGAATCTAGAACAATGAATAATGAATTTAATTTTTAAATCAATGTAGACTCTAGAATGGTGAATGATGAATATGGATCAGTGTATTTCTTTATTGAATCTTATGGTCTATGGATGAATGATGTATGTATTAGTAAGAATGATGAGTATGGATCAATGTATTTCATTATTTAATTCAATTATGTATGGATCAATGTATCTATGCTTTCATTATTGAATATGAATCTGAAATATATTATATAATATATTTAAAGAAAAAAAAAATTATATGCCTAACGCCCACCACCCCCCCCCCCCCCCTCCTTAAATTTCCTAAAATTTGAGGGTACACCCACACGTCTCCCCTGTGAATCTCCCTGCACCCGCATATCCACGTCCTAGAGTCTTGGTGAAACATTGAGGCCAAGTGTCAGCAAGGGGGATAAGGTGAAGAATTCCTCATGAAGAGGAAGGAAAATGAGAAAAGAAAAGGGGCAGAGAGATTGCTTACTAACAGACTAGCTAAAGAAACCCAATAGGGCTTGTTGGCTGAGGATAGAGGGCTGTGGCTTGCTAAGGACTGATGAATCCACCAAGAGTGGTTTGCCTTGGGACTGAAGAAACCACTGGGAAGTTTGGGGATTGAGGAACCTACTAGTGAGGAGAAAGAGACACTTAGGTACTTGGGGGCTGAGGAAACACTGGGTGTGGTCCTCGACTGGGAACACTGGTGCTTGCATTCACTGTGAAACTACTTGAAAAAAGTGAACTTTGTGCTTCCATGGTATTTTATCCAGTTGAGGAACCTTCTCATATTGAGTTCTTTCTATCTTGTGACTTAGTGGTGGCTTGCCTAAGGACTGAAGGATCCAACAAGAGTGGCTTGCCTTAAGGTTGAAGAAACTACTGGGAAGCTTGTGGATTAAGGAACCTACTGACTATCAATAGCTTGCTAGTTGAAGAACCTTCCCATGTTATAAGACTATTAATAGCTTGCTAGTTGAAGAACCTTCCCATGTTATAATGAAATTATTCTCCTAGATTAGAGATGCAATTCTCTGAGTTATAAAGGACCACTGTGTTGAATCTGACTGAGTTAGGGCCTTGTGATATGGCAGTTGAGAGAGTTGGTTTTGGTAGCAGTGCAGCTAAAGAAACCTAAGTGGGCTTGCTGGCTGAGAACATCTACAGAGCAGTGGCTTGCCTTGAGATTGAGGAAACCACTGAGAGTGGCTTATTCAAGTGGGAAAACTATTGAAAGTCCTTGAGGGATGTGGATCCCTATTCCTTGTTTTTGACTCTTGATTCGCTAGTGGGTGGAGGTGGTGTAGCCTTCAAAGACCTTGTTTTAGCTGGTAACATTGATTTTACATCATTAAGCACTCCTCAAGCTTTGGAATTTGGCTTGGGGGTGATTAGCCGCAAGAAAGGTTGTTGTTTAGGCCAATCTAAGCTTGGGCGGAGAGTTAGAGCCCTAATCTCAGTTACAAAATTCAAACTATAAAAGATAAGTGTCCATCTGTGTTCATATGCTTTGAATGATTCATGCTTGTTGAATATGATTGCTAATAATGGTTTGTTTGTTGGTGAGGAATGTGATCCCTTGTAATGACCTAGAACGTTGATTCTTGTGTAAAAGTGTGATGTTGAATTCTGTGTAATTGATGAGGAATGGTTAATATGTTAATGCTTGTTTATGCTCCTCTGAATTGAATATTACATGTTGGCCATAGAGCTGGTGGATTGCTTATATTAACATCAAAATGAGGTGTCGATTTCTTGAATATTTTCTCAGGACTAAGTGTATTCTTGTGTTCATTTTGATCTTGCAAATTGGTCTGAATGTTTGCTATGGAGCAATAGACAATCTCTATTAATAAATTGAATGTCTGTATGAAAATGATTTAGATATCAGGGCTTGGTTTCAAATTGTAAGCTCATAAGGGATAATTCCTTTTTTATATAAACTCACACACACACACACACACACACACACATATGTAATATGAAAACCAAACTGAGATCCTATATCAAAGCTTAGGAGATATATCTAAGTGGGCTAAGTAGTGGGGCCAAGGTTGGGTCGATGCATCATAAGCTCAAGAGGGCCTTACTTATGAAATGTACGCATGTTAGATATATTTAAATATGTTACCGCGCGGTAAGTGTCGAAGGCATCATGGTGCGTACATAAATATTTATAGTAATTTACAGTGGAGGGCCTTGGGCTAATGGAGTTAGGCAAAGCCATTGCGCTGGAGTTGGGAGCTCAAGGGTTTCAGTAGTGGTGAGGTTGTGTTTGTGCCTGAGTATGTTGATCTTTGACCACAACAAACAAAGGGGCTAGAAACCTTGAGACTTTGGAGGAAAAGGCTTTGAGCCTTAATGAACCATATGACCAGTTGCAGTGATTGAATGCGAAGCGAAGGAAATCAAGGGACAAGTAGGCTTAATATGCATGACATGTGGCCCACTCGGAGGTGGCTACGTGGCAGGATGATGTTGGCATGGCAAGGGGATAACATCACCCTGGATGTCTTGGAAGGAGCAACGCTAGAAATGTCTGGGGAATTTATGTACCGAGAGATGGGGGATTTTTCCAACAACTGACACAGAGGGAGTTTCTATCCTGGAGGTTTGAGAAGGTGACGTCACCCCAATAGGTTTTAACTGTGACATCACTTCGGGCGTTTGAAAAGGAGGCATAGAGGGGGCACTCTGAGATTTATGTCTTTGGATGGGAATTTTTCTTGTCAGATAATATTGAGGGGATTTTGTCTTGTGCCCTAGACCCCAAAGGTTTTAAAGGGAGGCGTAGGATGGAACTCTTGGGATTTTAATTCCAAGTTTACGTGGCATGGTCGACCCATTAAATTTGGTAATGTGTTGTATGGAAAGCTTTATGTGTGTGTGTGTGTTTATGATACAAGCCGTGAAAAGGGAGCATGTGTATAGTGACGTGGCATAGCCACGTGAGGCATGGCATGGCATGGTAGTGATATGGAATGCCACGTCAGTGCCACATGGTAAAATTTGGTGACGTGGTAAGAGGTTGTTGGATGAAACTTTAAATGGCCATAACTTTCTATTCGATGGTTGGATTGAGGTGAAATTTATATCACTAGAAAGACCTTGACCAGATGAATGCAATGGCATTGTCCATTTTGGGTTTTGAAAATTTTGAAAAAGGTCAAAAAATTTAGACCCCATTTCCATAATAGGACCTTGGAGGTCGGGTCATTATAATAACTACCTCCTTATACCCATAATATGTCCTATAGGTAGTAAGGGGGTATGTTGCAACCTTCAAACTTGTTGGTCTGTAGCCTCCTCATAGCTAGGAGCCTCAATCTCAACAATCTTACTCACCATATCCAAATAGCCACCAAATTGCTTTGGCGTTTTTCTCTCCCTAATTTATTACTTGGGCTTTCTCGTCAACTATTGTGCCTTCTTTCAAGGTATCATGAAGCCATTTTGGCTTCCTATTTCATAAAGTACCCTCTTGAATTGGGGTGCGGATATCTTCCTCTAGTGTCGGTACCCTTGACGATGATGCCTCTGTGGTCAATGGTGAACCTGCACCCTAGGAATCTCTGCCCTACAACCTTGTCACCCGTGGACTTGTCACTACTGAAGCTCGTGATCCTTCAGACCCTTGTGATCCTATACTTGGTGGTCTAGTAACGTGTGGTGAAACCCATCTGCTGAGTAGTCTGTTGCTCTACTTGATCCATGTCTCGTAACCTTGTGAGGGTTCACTCCTCGTCAAATCTCACATCTCGCCTCACAAGAACCTTCCTCTTGGCAGGTATGTATATGTAGTAAGCCTTTGAGGTCTCACTATACTCCACAAATATACCCTTCTTAGACGTGGGTTCTAGTTTTTCCCTCATCTCCTCAAGGACATGTGAATACGTTAGGCACCCAAATATCTGGAAGTGCCCAATCTAAGGCTTCTTCCCAAAGAAAGCCTCCTTAGGGGTCTTGCTCCCCAAACTTTGTATGGACTCCTATTCCGCAGATGCACTATAGTGTTACATACCTCAACCTAAAGAAAGAAAGGTAGCCTTTGATCATGAAGCATGGCTCTCACTGCCCCAGCTATGGCCCTGTTCTTCCTCTATGCAACCCCATTGTGCTATGGATTGTAAGGAATTGTCAACTCGCTCTTTATGCTTGCTCTTGCACATAAGTCCATCTCATTGGAGTCATACTCGCTCCCATTGTCAGACCTCAACACCTTGATATTCTTAGTTGTCTGGTTCTCCACAAGAGCTTTAAACTCTTGGAACTTCTTGAAGGCTTCATCCTCGGTCTTCATGAAAAAAATCTAGGTCTTCTTGGGGAAGTCATCAATGAAAGTGACATTGTACTCATATCTGCCCAATGATACTGAAGACATAGCACCAGACACATCAGAGAACCAAATCAAGTATCCTTGCTACCCTCCTATCATTGCTTGGAATAGTAGTCTTGGTGTACTTTTTGAAATTACACCCCATGCACACATCTTGGTGCTCAATACTCAACTCTGGGAACCACATGACAATCTCTGTTGGTACTCTCAGAGCCCCATGGTGCAAGTGGGCCATCATCCTATGCCACAATCCACATAGATCATTGCTATTGGTGGTCGAAACCAATGCTCTAGTAGGCTGAAACATGAACCTGTATAACTTCCCATGGTGGACCCCAATCGCTTTGGCTGAAGTGATATTGGATCCCATGGGATACATGAAAACCTGTCCATCACACAACACCCCGTCATATCCCTTGCCCTCAATAGTGGACACTGAAATTAGGTTCTTTTTCAGCCTCAAAACATATAAGACCTTCATCAATTTCAAGAGAGGTTGTGAATCCATCTAAAACGATATGGTCACAATACAAATTGCCTTGATCGTAGAGTCATCACCAAGCAACAAGGGTGCGGGGGAGTGTACCCCCCTCCCTTCCTCGAATTCGCTCTTGAAGTGCGCTTTGGTTGGGAGTGGATCTAGAACAACCTCAAGAGCATGCTCCCTAAAAAAGTACACTCCCTACCTTTCTGAGAGTAAACGTAGGAGCGATCGCTCCCATAGCAAATTTTTAAGTTCGAGAGTGGTTGAGGAGTGGTTGTTTCTGTGATTTTTTTAGTTGGAGGGAGGGGAAGGGCCAAAAGATATAAGAGCCTTCCTCCCCTACCACAATGCATCCTTTGCATCATTTGGTGAGTGAGAGGAAGATTGGAGCTTGAGGTGATTGAGAGGGTTGCGTGAGGATTACAAGGGATATTGGAGCTTGGGATTGAAGGCACCATTGCAGAGCCAAAGAGGTATGGTCTAGACTCTAATCTAGCATTTGTGTATTTTATATGTTCATTGTTAAATGAAAGATGTTCTCCTCTCTCATTCCCATTCCCATTCCTCCATTTTATTGTAAGCAAGAAACTATAACTCTACCATAATTCAAAACTTCAAACATCATTGCTATATCGCCTAGCATTCTCTTGATGTTGGTTCCTTTTTTTGTTATGATGGTGTTGGGGAGAAAAAGGAGCATTTGGAAACCCTGGAGAAGATGAAGAAGTGGGTAGTGGTGGATTTGGAAACCCTGGAGAGGAGTACCAAGAGGAAGAGGAGGAGGAGGAGGATATTGAGATTGAAGATGATGAGGGCAAAAATACCAAAGTGGACCAAGCCCCCTTGTGAGAATATGTTACTAGGATTTCAGGAGGGAAAGGGGGTGGAAACAATAAATTTACATGCCCCCATTGCAAAATCACTTTCATAGGTTCATACATTGTGCCAGAAAGCTTCTCTATGGGAAAATGGCATCAGGTGGAAATAAACAAATAGGAATCAAAACTTGTGGAAGTGTGTCACAACAACAAAGAGCCAAATACATAAGGGAAGAGGAGGAAGCCCAATACAAATCTAAAAAGTCAAAGAGTGACTTGAACATGACACCACTAGCCCACAATCACAGACTAAGAACTCCATCAACATCCCACCCATGGTAGTGGATATGGAGGCACAGGCACAAACATCTCTTTAAGGCGTAAAACCATATCATATTTCCTTGATTATGTTGAAGAATGTAACTAGTGTCTATCTTCATAATTGTATTTGAGTCATGATGTAATGTATTTGTCAAAAGAAAAGAAAAAGAAATTTTATTATAAAAGAAATTTTATTGTAAAAGAAAACACTTCCTGATCTTCTAAAGTTAGATCGAGAGACATCTTCCATCCGTGATAGTCAGATTTCTCACGGAGCTTGTCTTCAGCGGGGAATAATGTTGAGGACCTCATGAAGTTTTTAGGATAGCCTTTCCAACCTTACCTTCGGCGATTGCCCTTGCTCTTGCTCTTACTTGGGCTTTGTCTTCACCTCAGCTCTGATACCATGTTAAGTTATGGTATGTTCTATGCTTAGAGCAGTTTACTTCTTTTCTTCTTATTACCCACAAATTAGCAATCACATATACATTAAGTAAAGTGTGGATAGAACATTAAACGATCAACACAAAACAAGCCAAGACAAGAGACACAAGATGTGGCGGCTATCCAGGGACAAACCCCAATGCGGGGAAACCCTTTGATCAAATCTTCTTTTATCTTCAATAGTTCAATAGAGAGAAATAGTACAAAATTAGAATTTTGTAATTTTATATGAGTAGCAGCAAACCCTAGATCAACAAAGTCAAACTTGGTCAAACAAGTTGAAATTGACCTCCAATATGCTTGGTCTATTTCCGGTCAACTAGCCTTCGATTGGTCTGAAGAAACAACCCTTGAACTGCCCCAAAAACATAGTCAAACTGCTGTTGACTAAAGTCAACTTGCTGCGCAAAACTAGGTCAGTCAACGCTGGTCAAACCTGTGGACGGATTGCCTCTATTTTTGTGCCAAAATTTGTAGCCTGCCTAGGAGAGGCAACCACACCAAAACCACACCGTTGACGAGTCAATGCTTGGTCAACGCAGGTCAAAGAGACCTTCAACAAATTCTTCGTCCTCCTTTCCCTAATGCGTCCTCCTTCTTCCCACTTGTGAGCTGTGCCTTGTATAACTTAAAGCTAAGGAGAGAGAGAGAGAGAAGAATGAGTGAGATGAGATGATGAGAAAATGAATCAACCTCTCTTGTATTTATATGATTCACTGTGCATGTGTGCCACACTTCTAACTGTTGCCTGATCTTGACAATTTCTCAAGTAAATACAAATACTTGTCGGAATTGGATGATCTTTAGATCAATCCGACACCTCTCGACAAGAGGAATCTAGGAAAAATATCAGCTGCCATAAATGAGGTGACCCACATGGAGTTTGGCCCTAGTTGCCAATTTTAAGAAATTCCCTATTCCATTCCATTTATTTGTCACTTGCCATCCCCATTACAGGGATGTACTTTGGATGTACTAACCCATTTAAGGGTTGAGACCACCTAATAAGGTACTTGGCTAACCCCCTTTGGGGCTTAGAGACTACTAGCGATCCACTTTTGGGATGGTGTTGATATGCTTGGTAAATTATGCCCAACAGGCCCCCACAAGAGCCCCACACTCTTGGTAGGTGTCCTAGGACTTGTACGATGTCATGGCAACATTCATCCTACCACTTGGACACTTCCAGAGGATCTATAGGCATCTTCGATTCATATGGAGACCCATGGGGTCATTTCTGTGCGCTCAAACCCACTTAGAGCACCACAAGTCTACTACTTGGAGAACAAGGGACCACACCCTTGTCCTTCATATTCTAATGATTTTATTCCTCAATATGGCACTTCTGGATATTATTATGCCTTTGGAAGGCCATACGACATGTGCACATTATTATTTGGCCCCTTGTGAGGCTTATTTTTTCACTTGTGAGCTATTTTGGTGGGCTTGATACCAATAGGGGTTTTATTTGCATATTATTTTATCATTAGGGGCTAATGTAGGCCCACGAGCTAATTCGATCTCCTTAGGAGAATATATATTGAGTTAGATATATTCATTTGTATGATCACTTGTCTTGGAATCTCTTTGATCATAGAAAACTTCGCATTTTTTCCTTGGAGGATATTTTTTGATGTTTGGATTTGGGCTATTTATCTTGTCTCGGAGCTTTGTCTTTGAACGAAATGCTGGTTGGATATACTCTATAAAGTTGTAAATGAATTTTTGATGTTATTATTCTTGTTGTTGCATATTGCTAAAATTAGGGCTAGTTGCTGCATAATTGAAATGTGGAATTAAGCATGTTTTAACTAATTTAATGTATGGGCCAATATTATATGAATGAAATTTCCAAGATATTATTTGTCTTGACAAGCTTGCATCGTTTGCTTTAAAGTACAAATTAATGAAGGTCACGTTTCTTTTCTTTCTCTCAACATTGGATGAAGTAGACTTTTTGGGCCTCAATAAAAAAATCAAGTTCTTACTCATCACCATCCTTCACTCCATATTCCCAAGTGAATTAGGCACTGGTCCCTTAAAGGGGTGATCATTTTAACCCTCTTTATACCATTTTCCTCTTTTTCCCTAGTCTAGGCCCATTGGGTCACTTAGGGCATCGATTTCTTGGGAATTGACCCAAGGAAAAACTTCGATCTCCTACAGGTTGCTGCGCTGGTGGGTCCCCTCCCTCTCCTCCAAATTTGAGACAATTATAACGGTGTAATATCCGGGAATTCCAAGCCCTAGCTCTAGGGTCGAACTTTGCCTAGGCATCCCCAAGGCTAGACCTCAATAAGATCAATTAAACATTTTGAAGTAAATATTCTTGTTTGGTCCTTTCCCCTCACCTTGTCTAGAATAGGAACATCATTGATTGCTGCATTCCATCCCTGAACTTGGGCTGGGTCCACTTGGCCCCGCATGGTTCCACTTCTCAATAAAGACTCTTTGTCAAGGACTATTTGGAAATCCAAGTTTCCAAGGATTATAGGGACTGAGAAACTCATCTATAAGTCTATCCTTTCTCCCTCAACCTTGCAATCCCCATCTGTGGTGGACCATGCTCCTAGCCCAAAGAGCAAACAAGTTCCATTCCTCACTCCATCCTTGGGAAAGGGTTTTCAGCGTCACTTCTCACCTACCCATTGACATCTAGTTTACAAAGTGATCCCTACACTACCAAGACTTCTCCCATCGGGGAAAGTCCGTAAAACCCATGGAGACTTAGCTGTGGGTGACCGTGGGCTAAGCCTCCACCACTGCCCTTAACCTAGCAGTTGCCGTCTTAGGAACCCCTTTTAGGTCCCCTGCTGGTTTTAGTGGTAATAGGGCCAAAAGAAATAAAAGGTCCTCCTCTACTCCCACAATTCACCATTTTCATATTGAGAGAGACAGAGAGGGTTTTTTGAATTAGAGCTTGAGTTGAGGAGGACGATTGAGAGGAAGATTGAGAGGGTTGCTTGGGAGCTCGAGGATCTTGCAAGGGAGATTGGAGCTTGGGATTGAAGGCCAAAGAGGTAGGGTCTCGAGTCTAATCTAACATTTTTGTTTTTATATGTTCATTGTTAAATGAAACTGTTCTCTTCTCTCATTCTCGTTCCCATTCCCATTCCTCCATTTCATTGGAGCCAAGAAACTATAACTCCACCAAAGTTCAAAGAATCAACACTTCAAACATCATGGCTATATGGTTTGGCATTCTCTTGATGTTTTATTTTTTATTATTATTATGGTGTTGGAGAGTAGAAGGAGGAGCGTCGATGAAGAGGATGAAGAAGTGAGTAGTGGTGGTTTTGAAAAACCTGGAGAGGAGTACCTTGGTGAGGAGGAGGAGAGTGGAGATGATGAGGGCACAAAAACCAAACGGACCAAACCCCATTGTGGAAATATGTTTCTAGGCCTAAAGGAGGGAAAGGGGCAGAACCGCTAAATTTACATTGCTCCATTGCAAAAACACTTACACAGGTTTATACACCCTCGCTAGAAAGCATCTCTACGAGAAAATGCCATGGGATGCAAATAAACAAAATAGGAATCAAAAGAAGTGTGTCACAACATCAAAGAGCCAAATTGTTAAATTTGGCAATTACGGCCAAACTTCACCTTGGATAACTCATATGAGGCAACTGATATTTTTATTGGATTCCTCTCTTCGAGGTGTAGGATTGATCTAAAGATCATCCCATTTTGACATGTACAAATGGAATTATGAATTTATTTTGATTAGGGACAAATTGTCAAGGACGGCCAGTCATCTAATTTGCAGCTCAGCGTTGCATATAAATTCAAGAGAGCTCCTCATTTTGACACTTTACTCACTCACATATCTCTCTCTTTGATTGGGTACGGATTTTTGAGGCTTCTCTCTCTCCACACGTGTGGAGAAAGCACTGTATTTTTTTTGTCCATGCGTTGATCGAAAATCGCAGAAGGTTGTTTTGACCAGCATTCACTAGTTTTGATTGCGGTTTTGTGTGGGGTATCTCTATTTGGGTAGGGCGCAGTTATAGGCACAAAAACCAAGGTTGTTCAATGATTGTTTGACTAGTGTTGACTGTGGATGGGCTTGCTGTTGCGTTGACTTTGGTTGACTAGATTTGACTGGACTTTTTTGGACTATTTTTTGGGTTGATTTGACTTGCTATTGGAGGCAGAGTTGATCGAGTTTGATCGAGCTGTTTTGGAGGTCAAAATTTGCCCTGTTGACGAAGTTGACTTTATGGTAGGGCTTTTTGTTTCTATTGTTTAATTGATCAAATTTCATTGGGATTAGGCAAGTGAATATTGTATATTGTACTCTCTCTTTCTCTATTGAACTTTTGAAGAATTACAAGAAGAATTGATCAAGGTTTTCCCCACATTGGGGTTTTTCATTGGCTGGTGCCATATCTTGTGTCTTCATGTCTTGGCTTGTCTTCTACTATTATTGTTTATGTTATATTTGCATTTTATTATCATGATGAAGTGATTGCTAAATTGGATATTGATATTTGGCTAATGAAGAAATTGAAGTAAAATTGCTCTAAGCATATAACATACCATTGTTATTTGAAATTAACATGGTATCAGCGCTGAGGTGAAGACAAAGCCCAAGCAAGAGTGAGAAGAGCAATCACTAAGAGGAGCAATCATTGATCAAGGACAAGATTCAATGGCCTGGACATCCTACTTCAAGTCTAATGAAAAGCTCCATGATAAGTATGATTATCATGCATGGAAGATGTCTCTTGATTTGACTTTAGAAGAGTAAGATGTTATGGATTATGTGCAGGGAAAGATTTCAGAACCTCCTTCAAATGCGGACTATGTGCAGGGAAAGATTTCAGAGCCTCCTTCAGATGCACCGACTGCTACTAACACAAAGTACAAGAGGGTGAAGTTAAAGCAAAGAAGATCATCAAGGATTCTATTCATAAGCATTTAGTTACTTATATCTTCGATTTGAACACATCAAAGGAGATATATGATAGGTTGGTTGGCATGTTCAAATCTAGGAATGCAAACGAAGTTCTTTTCCTCAAGAACAATATGAAGGATATAAAGAAGGGAAGAAATGGAGACATTCAATCCTACTTCATGAGAATTATTGAGATAAAAAATGATCTTCTTTTGATTAGAGAAGCTATTGTTGATAGGGATCTTACTCTTATTCTTGGAGGACTCCCTTGTGAATGGCACGTGTTCAACACCACTATTCTTAACAATGATAGGATTCCAGGTTTCGATGAATTGCTGACTAGATGTTCTCAAGAAGAAACAAGGATGATGGAACTAGATATGCCTTCAAATAGGAATGATCCTATCGCTTTCTCCGCTCGTGCTAAAAAGAAGAATAGTGCAGGTTCAAACAATTAATGTCAAGGAAGGTCGGGTTTCAAAAATGGAGGTAAGGGAAGATGCTCCATTTCCAGCAAGTTTGGCCACTATGCTAGGGAGTGTCCTAATAGAAGGGATACACCTCATGATGATGAAAATCACAAAAACAACAATTTTAGGGGCAACAACAATCAAAGGAATGGCAAATTCAACAACTGAGGAAAAAGGAATGCTCCCGCTCCTCATCAAGGAAATGGTCGCCCTCCCAAGAGATCAAGAAACACCAGGTATGATGAATCTAATGTTGTTGATAGCAAGCAAAATTAATTTTATCTTGTATCTATCGTCTCCACTGCATCTCCTCCAAACATTTCGAGAAATTGGTTGATTGATAGTGGTGCCTTAAGGCACTTCACTGGGTGTAAGGAACCTCTTTCAAATTTGAGTGAAAGGGATACAAATTTGGAAATTATCCTTGGAGACAATGCCACCTATCCCATGAAGGGATTTGGGAATGTTACTCTTCAATTGAATCAAGGTAACAACATTCATCTACAAGAAGTACTATATGTACCCAATCTAAAGAAGAACAAAGTATTTATCTCGGTAACAGAGGACAAAGGATTCAAGGTGGCATTCATCGATGGAAAGGTACGTGTGTGGAATAAGGATTTCAAAGATGCATTTACACTTGGATTTAGGGTTGATAGCCTATATCAAGTTGGAGGAAGTCCATTGGGAGCTATGTCTTGCGACACATCACTTCAATCCGAATTATGGTACCAAAGGTTTGCTCATCTATATTATAAGGCTCTACTCGATGTGAGGAAGATGATGAAAGGTATGCTTGAATTTAAAGTCGAACATGAATATGTCTGTAAGGGGTGTGCCGAAGGAAAACATACAAAGGGACCATTCCCCTCAAGTGATAGCAAGAATACCGACATATTGCAATTGGTTCATTTTGATCTTTCTAGTATGATGCTCATGAACTCATTGGGAGGATTTTTATATTATCTTATCTTTATGGATGATTTCTCTCGCAAGACTTGGATATATTTCTTGAAGAAGAAGGACGAAGTATTCTCGTGGTTCCGTTCTTTCAAAGCTCTGGTCGAAAATCAAACTGGCGGGAAGATCAAAATATTAAGGATCGATAATTGAATCGAATAAGAATCAAATGAGTTCATTAATTATTGTAGAGTGGCTTGCATTAAGAGGGAGAATACTACTGCGTATACTCCTGAGCAAATGGTGTTGCTGAAAGGAAGAACTGTTCTATCATAGAAGCCACTTGTGCCATGGTTCATGATCAAAGTCTTCCGAAGTTCTTACAGGCCGAAGTTGCAAACACGCCATGTATGTTCAAAATAGATGCCCTCATCAAGCGTTGGACTCCAAAACTCCCTAAGAAGTTTTCATCAGTAAGAAAATTGATGTTTCTCACTTTAGAATTTTTGGTAGTCCCGTATATTTTCATGTGCTGAAAGAAAAGACAAGAAAAATGGATGCTTCTGGGAAGAAAGGAACATTTGTGGGCTACAGTGAAACTTCTAAGGCACATAGAATCTATGTGCCTAGTCAAAAAGAAGTGGAGATAAGTCATCATGACACCTTCGATGAGGATGCTGCCCTTAGGAAGATTAGTAACCTTCCTCTTCCTAGGAAGGACAAAGAAGTAGATTTAGGAAAGTAGGGGGAACCACAGGATGAGATGGATGTTGAAGGACCAATGGATCCCTTTGATCCACCCCCTCATGAGCCCTCCTCTTCAAAAAGGAGACTAACATGGCTTAGGGAGACTCTCGAAGATGCCGAGAGACATGTCGCAGCTAGGGCACATTTCGTGAAAGTAAGAAGCCGAATAGGTACCAAGGGTACTTAACTGCAATGAGCACCATTGTTCAATTTGAGCCTTGCACACTTGAAGAAGCTGCAATGCACCAAGTTTGAAAGGATGCAATGAACGAAGAGTATGAGTCGATTATGAAGAATGATGTATGGGATGTGGTCCTTATACTCAAGGACAAATCCGTTGTCACCTCAAAATGGCTCTACAAGGTCAAGCATGGAGCTGATGGAAGTGTTGAAAAGTTCAAGGCCAGATTCGTTGCTGGAGAGTTCTCTCAAAAGGAAGGTGTAGATGATGATAGAACAACCTGAGGGGTTGGAAGTTCAAGATCATCAGACACATGTATGTAGGTTGAAGAAAGCCCTCTATGGGTTGAAACAAGCATCCCAGGCTTGGTATAAGAGGATCGATAGCTATCTAATGAAGATGGGATTTATGAGAAGTGAAGCTGATCCGATCCTTTATTTTAAGGTTGAGAATGATAGACCTCTCATCTTGGTACTTAATGTGGACGATCTCTTTCTGACAGGTGCAGACCCTCTTATTTATCAATGTAAGAGGGTGTTGGCTTTCGAATTCGAGATGAAGGACCTAGGATTGATGCATTACTTCCTAGGGTTGGAGGTCTCGCAAAAGCCAGGTGAGATTTTCCTTTCTCAAGGAAAATATATTGTGAAGATACTTGAAAGATTTGGGATGGTGGACTGCAAGTCTGTGACTACTCTGATGGAACTTAACTTCAAGAAGTTATGCGGAAGTGCCGCTAGGCTTGATTTGGGAAATCCTTCTGAGTATCGTCAACTCATGGGGGCCCTGATGTTCTTGGTGAACTCCAGTCCGGACATATGTTTTGTAATGAATACATTGAGTCAGTTTATGGTCGAGCCTCATCACATGCATTGGATTGTTGCCAAGAATCTCTTGAGATATCTCTGGGGCACAATCACTTATGGACTGAGATACACTGCTGAAAATGTAAGGCTCCATGGTTACTCTGATGCAATCTAGGCTGGCAATGTGGTGGATTGTAAAAGCACAACTGGATGTTGCTTTTCTTTAGGTTTTGCTTCGATATCATGGATGAGTAGGAAGCAGAAGTTGGTTGCGTTAAGCACCGCTGAGGTTGAATACATTGTTGCTAGTATGGCCTCTTGTGAAGCTGTTTGGTTCAGGAAGCTCTTTAATGAGATGTTTGGACATGTGTTGGATACCACCATGATCTTCTGTGACAACCAGAGTAGGATCCATCTTTTGGATAATCCCGTGTTTCATGACTGCTCCAAGCATATTGATATCAGGGACCACTTTATCCTAGATATGGTACAATGGGGAGCAATAAGGCTCCAACACACCGATATTCTTACGAAACCCCTGGGGGAAGGTCAAATTCTTAACCTTCCGTGAACAACTTGGAGTCGTGGAGAGACCCTGTTATTAGGGTCTTGTATGAGATGGATGTTGAGCTTTGGGAGCTATGGGGGGCTTGGGGTACTTCTTGGAGTGATAAGTGACCATAGGGTGAGTGGTTCACCTTCTCCTAAAGTTGCGCGATGTACAGGGTGAGTGGTTCACCTTCCCCTATGATACCCCATGGTGACATATGCATAGGTTGAGTGGTTCACCTTCTCTTATGGCACATGAGCAGGATGAGTGGTTCACCTTCTCTTGCCGGCACATCCTACCCATGTAGTCGGAGACTCATGGGAAGTACCTCTCATTTGGCCAATGAGTAGGGAAATGAGGATAGTGACCGTAATACTACCGATGGACGCATCGTGTACTACCGTACTCCCTATGCTAGGATGATGATATTGATCTGGGATCAATGGAAACTGACTTCGGATCAGTTAAGAGTGGTATGACACACACTCTATTATTGGAGACCGACTTCAGGTTAGTGGAGAATGGTGTGATACATTCTCGATCATTTCTTCTTTCTTCATGGTTCAGTAGAGCAGAGACAGGGATGGTACAGATTGTCAGATAGTTTGGCAAGTGAAGTTCTCCCTAGTTGAGAGTGTGTTAAATTTGGCAACTAGGGACAAACTTCACCTTCGAAAACTCATATGAGGCAGTTGATATTTTTATTAGACTAGTCTCTCCAAGAGGTGTAGGATTGATCTAAAGATCATCCCATTCTGACATGTACAAATGGAATTATGAATTTATTTTGATTATGGACAAATTGTCAAGGTTGGCTAGTCATCTAATTTGCACCTCAACATTGCATATAAATTCAAGAGACCTCTTCCTCATTTCGGTACTTCCCTCATTCCCACATCTCTCTCTCCTTGATGGGCTATGGATTTCTAAGGCGTCTCTCTCCACACGTGCGAGGAAAGGACTGTACTTTTTTTGTCCGTGCGTCGACCAACGTTGACCGAAAATTGCAAAAGGTCATTTTGACCAATGTTGACCAATTTTGATTGTGGTTTTGTGTGGGGTATCTCTATTTGGGTAGGCCATAGTTCTTGGCACAAAAACTGAGGCTGTTTGACCACTGTTTGACCAACATTGGTTGTGGAAGGGCTTGCTTCTACGTTGACTTTCATTGAACAAATTTGATTGGACTTTTTCAGATTTTTTGCACTGATTTGACTAGCTGTTTGAGGCCAAGTTGATCGAGTTTGACCGAACTGTTTTTGAGGTCAAATATGCCCTGTTGACCAATGTTGACTTTTTGGTTAGGGCTTTTTGTTTCTATTGTTTGATAGATCAGATGTCACTATGATTGGGCAAGTGAATATTGTATACTGTACTCTCTCTCTGTTGAACTTTGGAAGAATTATAAGAAGAATTGATTAAGGGTTTCTCCACATTGGGGTTTGTCCTTGGCTGGTGCCATATCTTGTGTCCTCTTGTCCTGGATGGTCTTCTACTATTATTGTTTATGTTCTATCTGCATTTTACTATCATGATGATGTGATTGCTGCACTGGATATTGATATTGGGCTAATAAAGAAATTTACACAAATACATAAGGGAAGAGGAGGAAACCCAAAACATATCTAAAAGATCATTGAGTGACTTTGAACATGATGGTCCATAATCACATAGACAAAGAACTCCATCAACATCCTCCCATGGTAGTGGATATGGAGGCATAGGAACAAACATCCCTTAAGGCGTAGAACCATATCAAATTTCCTTGACGAAGGGTGTAGGAATGATACAGATGCAAAAATTTACCGGTTTCTCTATGCATGTGGGATACCATTCAATGTTCTTCGCTCACCTTATTGGTATGAAATGTTTTCTGGTGTTGATGAAGCCCCCAAAGGATAGAAGAGCCCTGAGTATGACAAGGCTAGAACTGTGGGACTTTATCATGAAAAAGAAAAAATAGCGAATGCTTTGGGTAAAATGACAAATTCTTGGAATGACTATGGGGTATCCATTGTATCTAATGCCTCGAGAAATGTAAGAGGCAAGCCATTGATAAGTGTTCTTGCTGTGTCTAATAGTGGTGCAGTCTTCCTTTCAACATATGATTACTTAGAAAAGTTCAAGAATGCCATCAACATTGTAGAATCATTACTTCAAACAATTGAAAGTGTTGGGCTATACAATGTCATCCACTGCATCACTGATAATGCTTCTATTTGTAAGGCAGTGTCAGGCTAGGCAGTAACTCCATTAGGCAGAAAATTGATTCGTATTTCATTCCATCAGGTAGGTCTTTGTTATATACAATAGGGTGTGACTGTTCAGTTCATCTCCTGATGACTGTTCACATTCCTAATTTAATTATTTACATAAGTTCACCCAATCATGAGGATTAGGTGTCAACATTCTCCCCCTAAATCTGAAGGGATGTTGGTGAGTCCAAGCATCGTTTTGAATCTTTCAAGCTTTTCTCTTCCAAGCGCTTTGGTGAAGATGTCTGCAATTTGCTCATTTGTGGAACAATGATGAAGATGGATTGTTTTGGCCTCAACATGATGTCGAATTAGATGATATTTAGTATTGATGCGCTTTGTTCGATCATGGAACTTTGGGTTCTTGGCCAACTTTGTTGCAGAGGTATTGTCAATCATGAGTGGAGTTGATTGTACTTGTTTTATCTGCAAATCTTCAAGAATTTTCCTGTGCCACACAATTTCTTTTGTTGCTTCAGCTGCTGCCACGTATTCTACTTCTGTTGTGGAATCTGTTGGAACTGATTGTTTGCGTGATCTCCAGGAGACAGCTCCTG